>JACXGI010010037.1:8386-28810 GCA_016801175.1 Esox masquinongy | reverse complement strand
TGCAATAACTCAGGAGTTTGTGGATTCAATTTAGACTTTTAATGAGTAATCATAAAAGCCGAGTTGACCTGCAGGAACAACTGTCTGGCCAACCCGGGACACACATATTTATACAGTGTTATCTTGTACAATCTTCCTGGCCACCCCCTTATGCTAATTCTTGGGCGGATCTTACTCCCCATCCGCCACCATTGTTTCCTAACCTTCCAAGATCCTTTCCCTGTTAAATATTGGTGGCGCAGGCTTCAGGGATTTGTTTAAAAATAATAGAGCCATTAGGGCCCTATACATTTTGATTATTCAGACAATCATTAATCATGTTATATATCGCTGATACATTGATTGCTATTGCCATAAAGATCCCCATAATTATTCTTTGTATTCTTACTCACGTGCCTACTGATTATATACTCATTCATAAAGGGTGATGATAGCTCAGAAACGATCCAAACCTCAGAAACGATGTCAAACCTCTATTCTTTCTATATATCCTATAGGACTGGCTCACGCTCGTGAGGGTCTCACAGAGCCCCCGGCTTGCTCCTCCTGTGCTACCTTGTCCCTCTCTACACGTGTAGAGAGGGCGAGCTACTTTGAACAGGCGGTGGACGTCTCCGCCGTCTTGGGTTCCAGCAACGACAACGACGACGAGATGTCTGAGGAGGACGCTCCTACGCAGGACCCGACTCCTCTGACGCAGGCAGACCCGCTCCCTTCCCACGTGGGTTGTGGTGGCGGTTCTCGCGCTTCTCCCTCTCTCCCGGGAGAAATGGAGGACGACCTCTCCTCTGCTGCTTCTTTCCGCCCGCCCCCTCTCCGCATGGGGTTTGCGGGCATGATTGAGAGGGCAGCTCTTCGCATCCAGCTGCCTCTGCCCCACCTGCCTGCGCCGAAGGAGCCTTCACACATGTCCTTCGGCTCCTGGGCTGAGCGTGTGAAACCGGTGGACTCCCCTGCGCCTGAGGTCTGTGGTTTTAAAACCTTCGCCGAGGGTTCCTGGTCTGCCCCAGCATCTGCTAGAGCGCCTGTCTAATCATACGCCACCTTCACTAGGGTCTACGGTAAGCTAGCTCCCATCAGCTCTGCCACCCCTCCTTTAGAACCCGAGCTGGCCGCGCATTTCCTGCCTTCCTGGGGCTGGTCCAGGAAGAAGCCCGCCCTCCCATCCACCAAGGACCGCTACTCGGGGCAGCTGTGGGATAAGGTTTACGTTTTGGGATCACAGGCCCTGGCCGCGGCGAACAACGTTGCTCTCCTCGCGTCAGCGGCCTCCCATATTCTAGACCGTTCTCCTTCTCCGTCGTCACGTGACGTCGAAGAAGTGGCGGCTAATCTGAAGGCTATCCTCCACCTTAATCAGGCCCAGACGGTCTGCGCCGGGCGCACAGTAGCTTCTGCCGTGGTCGGACACCGTCATCTGTGGCTGTCTCTCTCCTCCCTGCGCGAGGCCGATCGCGCACCCCTCCTGAACGCACCGCTCTCCCAGGAGGGCTTATTCGGCGACGCTGTTCACACGGCCATAGCGTCTTTCAAGAAGACGGACGAGGGACGGAAGGAGTTATCTCGCCACCTTCCTCTGGCTGGCCGCTATTCCCGCTCGGCCTCACGACCCTCTTCTCATCGCCAGGGCTCTTCTGGTAAACGTCGCCAGCGCCGTCAAGTCTCTGCTGCCGCCTCTGCTGCTGCCTCGGCTCCTACACCTGTTGCCACGGCTCCTGCTCCTCCTCCCGTGCGACGCAGACAACCCGCTCCCAGACTCGACGTTCCATGGCCAACTAAGAAGCCCAGACCATCCTGACTAGGCGTGGAGCGGGCTGTGAGCGGCAACGTTGCCCTCACAGCCCCCGCCTCTTCCTCTATCAACAGAGTATGGGCCGAGTCTGATGGCGTTGCAGACTCGGCCCGACAATCTTTTCATTTTAATAAACAAGCTAAACGTTACTCGGGCGTAAGTTGTGCTTTTGTGCAGACTCAGGCGGTGTCTGAGCCTAAGTCTCTTGTAAATTTCACATGCCCTAGTTTGCCTCCATCGGTGGCTAATAGAGACTCAGTGAACGCTCCCTCTGTCTCTATGCCTGCCCCGTTGGATATGAGCAGTGGTGCAAATGGGCGGCTTTTCCCCCATTCTCGCCCTGCAGCCGGTAGGTCTTCTAATGTGTTTGCTTGTGCACGATCTATTCCTTTCCCTATGCAGTGTAAGGATAAGAGTTCTGTCAGCTACGTTCAGGGTAGTGAGTGTTTTCGGGGAGTTATATATATACTTCTCTCCCCTCTCTACCCGCCACCTCTAATAGATATAAGCGCCGGCTAGCGGTTTTAGAGACGTCTCCTATTCCGCTACCCGCAAGTCAGGAGCTTTTTCGCTCTCAGAGTCCTGCCCGGCGGGATTGTGTTAACATTCACTCGCCGTCAGGGAAACGTTTGCGTATGCAAATGCCAGTTTTCTCTCTCTCCCGCCACTCGCGGGTTACCGAGCGTCCTGTGAGTTCACCTGTTGTTACAGATGTAACTGTGGTGGCTCCTCATCCCGCTCGCTATGAGGAGATCAAACGCCGGCCAACGCTGCCGGCTTTCGCCGCCGTTTCGCTATCCACTTTTTCTGATCGTCCCAGCCCGGTCTGTCCTACTCGGCATCTCCTTGGCAACGCGTCCCCACTCAGGGTGCAACGTCCTCGTATGCAAATGCCGGGCTCCGCTCTCACACAGGTTCCTATAGTTGAGAGCTCATTTTCATTTGTACAGCGGGATGGCTCAGTGGTTAAGGCGCTCGGCTCTCGATCGGTGGATCCGGGTTTGCCTCCCGAGGTGGCACCTGTTTTTTCTCATCCCTTTCTCTCCCTGCCCTCCTTGGGCCATGTCTCTTCCTCTTGGGTCGAGCTCGGCGGCGGTAAGGGCAGAGAGGGAATTCGAACTTTTCCTGACCAACGCCCCCCAACTCCTTGCTCTTCCTCTCTCAGAGCGTTATTGGGAGTGGCGTCAGCATTGTACTATGTCAGCCTGGCTCGACCGTACGATCAGACGGGGTTATCTGGTCCAGTTTCGCTCGGCTCCACCCCCTTTCTCGGGGATAATGGAGATGGTGATGTCATCACACGACAGAGCGTCTGCCCTACTGTCAGAGGTGACGGAATTGCTGAGCAAAGGAGCGATCTCCGAGGTCCCGGAGGATCTCAGGCAGGACGGCTTTTACTCCCGTTACTTCCTGGTTCCCAAGAGGACGGGAGGAGTGAGGCCAATCTTGGATTTGCGCAATCTGAATGCGCACGTAGCCAAACGACTGTCCCGCATGCTCACCACCAATCGCCTCCTGGAAGCCTTTCTGCCGGGGGATTTTTGTTCGAGCATAGACCTCAAGGATGCTTACTTCCATGTCCCGATTGTTCGCAGGCACAGGAAGTTTTTCCGGTTTGCCTTTCAGGGCAAGGTATACGAGTATACGAGAATCCCATTCGGCTTCGCTCTAGCCCCATGCACCTTCTCCAAATGCTCTAGCCCCACGCACCTTCTCCTACGCAGAGAGGGCATTAGGATTCTGGCCTATCTACATGACCTCCTGATTCTAGCGTCGACCCTGGAATTGGCCAGGACGCACACTGTCCGAGTGGTGTCCCTTCTCTCGCGACTGGGTCTCGTGGTGAATTGGAAGAAGAGCGCGCCGAGGCCAGCCCAACAGGTTTCTTACCTGGGTCTGGTCATGGACACGCGCACGATGAGAGCGCGCATTTCGGACTCGCGGGCTCTCGATCTGCTCTCAGCCCTCAACCTGTGCCAGCCGCCCTGCAGGCGCCCGGTTCGGGCCATCATGTCCCTGCTGGACATGATGGCCGCAGCGCACAAAGTAGTTTCCCTGGGCCTGCTACACATGCGCAGCCTATAGGCCTGGTTCGCTCGCCAGCGGGTCGACCCGGTGCGTCATCAAAACCGAACTTTGTCTCTGCCGGCTCGCCTACAAGGGGATCTGAACTATTGGAGGGACCCCTTGGTTCTCTCTCAGGGCGTTCCGCTGGGCAGGGTGTCAGAGTGTGTTCAGGTTTTCACAGACACCTCTCTCTACGGTTGGGGCGGTGTGTGCCTAGGTCAGGCGGTTGGGGGCGTGTGGCCTCCCGGCCCTCGCCACATCAACCTGCTGGAACTGGACATGGTCTTATTGGTGCTGATGCATTTCTCAGACCTAGTCGAGGGCCGCGATGTCCTGATTCGCTCGGACAATCGGGCCACGGTCGCTTACATCAATCGCCAAGGGGGGGTCAGGTCTCCTGTGTCGGCGACACATCTTTGGCTATGGGCTCATGCCCATCTCCGCTCCCTGACTGCGACTCACTTTCCGGGCCTTCTGAATGTGGGCGCGGACATGATGTCTCGGGGCGGCCTCCATCACGACGAGTGGCGTCTCCACCCAGATATCGTCTCCCTCATCTGGCAGAGGTTTGGGGAAGCTCAGGTGGACCTGTTCGCGTCCAGACGGAACGCACACTGTCGCCTGTGGTTCTCCCTGTCCCAGACGGATCGCTCCCCTCTGGGGGTGAACGCATTCATGCACCACCCCTGGCCTCAGGGCCTCCTGTACGCGTTTCCTCCGCAACGCTGCATAGCACGTCTGCTGGCGCGGATCAGAGCCGAAGGGCTTCGGGTCATCCTGGTGGCACCCGATCGCCCTGCGGTTATCTGGTATCCGGAGATGATCCGGTTGCTGGCGGACCGTCCATGGTCGGTTCCGCTCAGGCAGGATCCACTGTCCCAAGCGGAGGGCTCGATTCTACACCCTCCATCGCTCTCAGGAGCTCTCAGGGTCTGGCCCCTAAGCGGGACAGGCTTTTGAACAGAGGTTTGTCCTGCTGCCGTCGTGCGCACCATCCAGGGCGCTAGGGCAGCGTCTATGTCCAAATTGTATTCCTCTCACTGGAATATGTATGTGTCGTGGTGCACGCAGAGGTCCTCGGATTCTTTGTGTTGTCTTGTGGAGGAGATTCTGTCATTTCTGCAGTATCTCTTTGATATGGATAGGTCTCCTTCGACCATCTGCGGATATGCATCGGCCATCTCTGCTTGTCATGAGGGTTTTGCTGGAAACACGGTTTTCAGCCACCCTCTCCTTCGCCGTTTTCTTTCGGGTACGCGCCGTCTGCACCCGGCGGCCAGACTGGGCGCTCCTCAATGAGACCTGGCTAAGGTGCTGGGCGCTCTCTGTGAACCCCCATTCGAGCCCTTACAGCAGTGTTCTCTCAAGTTGCTTTCCCTTAAGATGGCCCTGCTTATCGCTCTGTGCTCTGCTAAGCGAGTGAGTGATCTCCGTGCGCTCTCGGTGCGCCCGGGGTGCCTGGCTATCAGAGAGGACTTAGGTTGCGCTACGCTTAGACCTAATCCGTCCTTTGTACCTAAAGTTATCACCAGTTCTTTTCGGTCAAGGACTATCGACTTACAGGTCTTCTTCCCTCCTCCGCACGTCCATGAGGAGGATGAGAGGTTTCACTGTCTGTGCCCGGTGCGCACTCTCGCCCTTTATGTAGAGCGCACCAGGTCTATCAGACTGACTCCCCAGCTGTTTGTTTGCTTTTCGGATTCCCGGCTGGGTCGTCCGCTTTCCAAACAGCGTCTATCCCATTGGCTTTGTGACTGCATCGCTTTGGCCTATGGGGCGTCTGGTAATGTTGTTCCGGAGGGTCTCCGTGCACACTCCACGCGGGGTGTTGCTGCCTCCTCTGCCCTCTTCCACGGGGTCAGAGTGGATGACATTTGCGCCGCGGCGTCGTGGTCGTCGCCTTCGGTGTTTGTGCGTTTCTATTTGTTAGACGTGTCTCCGTCTTCCCTTGTTCATTTGGTCCTCGGTGCAGCTGCCCGAGATCTCCGAACTTGTTAAGGAAACACGTGCTTTGCTTTGATTATATCCTCTCATTATCAGTGTTTACCCTGTGGCTTGGTGGTTCAGGGGTATTGTCACTGATAGCCAGCACACTTGGTGCAAGTTCGCCTCCTCAATGGGGTGTTACCTTAATTAATTCATATTTTTTAATTAATTCATATTTTTTTGTATTCTCATGCCCCTCATCTCGTGATATGTGGTGCGGGGGTATTTTCTGTTGTGCTTGTGTGGAACGGATACGTTTCCCTCTCGCTTGAGCTCAACATCCTTTCTCCCTGGGTTGGCTTATGTTTCATGGGCCTACACTAAGGGGATTCCATCATTACGCATTGGATCATCCCTTTCTGACCGTGTCAGCTGTCGGGATGTTTTCGTCTTGGGGTTTTTGGGGTCGGTTTTTACTGGATCCTGTGAGCTTACTGGTGTTCCGGCAGGGAGTACATTTTTGGCTCGCTCGCTCGCTCCGCCGTGAACCACTAGGAGCTAAAGCCCCTCTAGGGGGCGGAGCTCCATGACATATAACGTTAGTTACTGGGAATGTAACTCCGGTTATGAGTGGAGCGGAGCCTCCTAGACCTGTTGCCCTGCCGTCCCACGAGTTATGCTGAATAATC
Organism: Esox masquinongy; assembly: GCA_016801175.1. Classification (NCBI taxonomy): domain Eukaryota; kingdom Metazoa; phylum Chordata; class Actinopteri; order Esociformes; family Esocidae; genus Esox; species Esox masquinongy. The sequence continues at coordinate 22,336 of JACXGI010010037.1, read as the reverse complement.
TTGGGAGGACGTTCTCTGGGCTCACGGGTCATATATAGGGGCAGGCGTGCCCTGATTGGCTGACGCATCTTGCATAATGAGTTTTCAGTACGGCCACGGACGCGGCCGCGGCCAGGGTAAACCACTAGGAGCTAAAGCCCCTCTAGGGGGCTCCGCTCCACTCATATAACCGGAGTTACATTCCCGGTAACTAACGTTCGGCAGGGATATTTATTTCGTGATACCACGAAGACCTCGACCTTTGGACACTTCCTAGGCGGACAGTGAAGCACATTCGAGTGGTTCTAAGACGTTTATTCTTGCGCATCCTCCCGGAAGCGACCGATAATAGGCTGATGGAAATAATGGGTCTTTTCGAAATTTAAGATTGCATTCTTGCAATGGATAGTTTGGAGAACATTTTATTTTTTTTTGTAAAATCTATACAAAACAATTAATGCGTATTTTATGTGCCTTATTAGCTAACGATAGGCCTATTTGATATTTCAATTCTTTATAATAACTTTATAATTCATTATAACAGCTCCCCGTTATGTTGTCATTATGTATTGTGCAGATCATGGAGATCGCAATGTTATTTTGGCCCGCGAAAAGGATATTCTATTTGCCTTCTCCGGTCACTTTCAGTAGGAAAGCGTTAACAACTAGCCTACAATATAAACGAAATTATAATTATAAAATCGAAAGAGATGTGTATAATGTATATACTATTTATATTTTCTACAATTTGCTGCATATCTTCTAGGATATCATTGGTTTGTTTGAGCTCAACATTGTTTCAACTGCTTATTTTCCGTGGTAATGGAATGGACAGGTATTTGCATATAGCGGGAAGTGGAGACATGATCAGAAGCTTTATTTGTAGACTATTCAGTGTAGTGGTTAGTGTTGTAAAGGAATTGGAAAACGAGTTCATTCTTTATATCATTACAATACAATCCCAACTCATAACGACATGTAAGAATTTAATTTCGATTGTTACTGTAATTGACAATGTTCTTCTATTTAAGCTAGCAGAGCCATTCAGCTCCATTGACCATTCATTGAAGAGGATGTTTAGTGGCGTAGTACAACGTTAGATGAGATGTGCGCTCCACTGCAAAATAAAACAAGCAGTCAGGGAAACTTCTGCGACTGGAAGAACATTTTAAGTCACTCGTGATGATTATCCCGATTTACGATTATCCCAAATTTCTACACGGTTTACGATTTTCCGGAATTTCTACACGGTTTCATAATTGTAAGTAATTTTTTTTTTAATCACAATTAGTACTAAAATCATCTATCGTCCCATCCCTATTCACCAGGAGGGCAGGCTAGCCTGATCATGCTGTCTGTGGCTAGTGTCAAATTCTGGCTCTTTTGCAGAATAACAATGGACCCAAGTCAGGGGAAATGCATCCTTTGTAGTTTATTAAATAAAAAACTGTACATGCCTTTCCTCTATGTTCAGCCCTTCTTTTTGCCGGACTGCCCGTAAGCGGAGCCGGCCAAGAAGAGCGAATGTCACTGACTGACTGACTGACTGACTGACTGACTGACTGACTGACTGACTGACTGACTGACTGACTGACTGACCCATGTTAAATAGCGTAGTGGTTAGAGAAGCGGACCTGCGAACTATAGGTCCCGAGTTTGTATCTCCTCACAGGCGAAGCGAAGTATGCATTATGAATTATTCCGTATAGACGAAAACTTTGCTGGCTAAAACCTCCAGTGACTGCATTATAGTAAGCCTAAAATAAAACAGTTTACGGTTATAGTGCGACTGTTTCTGGTGGATTTTCAAAGTACACATCTGTGCATGCGTTTTGGGTCAGGATAGACAAACACATTTGCTGGCTTCAACATACAGTAGATACGTTATAGTGAGCCTTAACTAAAACTGTATACGGTTATATTGCAACTGTTTCCGGCATGGAAAAGTTCATCTTCAGTCTCGCTAGCAATTGCTCAATTCTTATGATTATTCCTAAGAAGTTAGTAGATACCATTAAGCCTATTACTGGCTAATAAGCTGTTCAAACGGCCAGTGGCAAAAGCTAACAGTTCATATACGCTATTTGTGATGGAGGTAAACTTAGTAAGAAACATTAGTCAGTTTAACTGTATCAATATCATTCACGAATGGCCAATTAGCTGTTAAAATGGCCAGTGGCAAAAGAGGATTTGTTCAGGATAGACACGAGGCTATACTGACACTCATTAAACGTAGAGCTCTGTGGTGTAGTGGTTAGCGACACAGCCTTTCACGTGGGTGACCCAGGTTTGAATCTCGAGAGGGTAACACTTTCTATTGCGGGCCAGCTGAACTAGGCTTGCCTGGTTTCTTGTTTCCCTCTCTGTCTTCTTGTTCTTGCCAAATGTTCTTGTGCTTCCCCAAATGTCTTGGTCTTAAACAGCATATTTATATCGGACTAAAACTCCAGCACATCCTCCTTTCCCCTCCACTGTCTGGACATCTTCCACTCATATTCCAATCATGTGTATTCTATTTCCTAACCTTGTATGATCTGGTATAGCATCTCTTCTTGAGTTTTTGGCTCCACACACACATACACATATCAGGTTTAATGGGGCCCCTCCAATAACAGATGCCAGATGTTTGCTATACGGTACCTCAGATAGCACATAGGTAGGAATAGCCACCCACCTGAAATGTTCCCCAGGGAGCGGTTCCAGAGACCTGAGCCCCCACAGGATCTCTCCCACGTCAAGAGGTGACCCTGTTTCCGCTTACATGAGGTAGGACACCTGTCCCCAGTTTGAGAGGGCATGCCAGCTGAGCTGAGGGTCCAGACACTTGGGGAAAGAAACCTTGCGATCTGCTGACACACTGCTTTGGAGAAGAGGTCAACATGGCCTTAATGGTTACAGTTCAGGTTGATGGGAAACGAATCAAGGCTATGCTAGTGTGTGAAAACATACAATTTCCTGATAATATATGTGTGCTTTAGCTCTATACTCTTGTTAGAGAACACAACACAGAGGAGTGGTGCTTTGCTACCGTCACATTTCTCTCCTCCACAGGCCCTGGCCCTCTGGGGCCCCTTAGCATGGCTGCAGTGATTTGATGGCTTTCGAATTTACTCAGTAGCTGGTCACATGCCTGGGTGGCTGTGGCCCACCACTCTCTTCGTGTCAGACGACAGGGCCCTGGAACTTAACGAAATTAAACAAATTGTCAAGATGTAACACAATACGGCCTCATGGGGTAGCTAACGAAATGTGTTCAGAAAACAAACAAGGTTTCTCCTAAACGTAAATCAACACTTTTTCAGCAACACTGACATGCTGAGTGTTCCGCTTACACCCATCTCTCCCCTTTGAGAGTGTTTCCAGGCAACTTATCTGGGCCCTACCCAATTAGACAACAATCTGCAGGTGTACGGAGGCTAATCAGCCCCAGGTGTTTGCCTGAGGAGTAGGAAATGTGACCAGCAGACACTTTCATCACACCTCACTCAAAACCAACTAACCAAGCCGCTGAATCATCCGCTCAATCTGTATAGCATAGGTATGGCTGTACTTTGTAGTGGAATTGGATGATTATATTTATATTTCCCTTAATATAATATAAGCAAATTCCCTTAATCATAATATAAACAAGTATTTGTATTCATTATTTGTGGTTCTGTGTTTCCTTGTTTTTTACTAATGCTAAAAGGGGCAATTTGTTAGAATTTTTCACATTGTTATATAAGAAAATGTCCAATAAATATTTGCAATAATAGTAGAATGATTTATTTATTCACCAGAAATCATTTTGGGTGTATACAAAAGCGTATCCTAAAATGCCAAATTTTTATTGCTCAACAGAAGCCTCGCTGGCCTTGCTGCCAAATGGAAATGCTGCACCCTTCCTCTCCTCCATCCACTTTACCTCAAGCGCAACCAAACAACGGCAGATTGAACAAGCAATTCTATTTCTGTCTACAACACCTCAGCAAACCATAAGCCTACTCAAAGGATTCAACACTCACTCTTAGCAGGTTTTCAAGGCAATTCCTTACATATTCCTGAGATTTGAACAGACGTTTCATTTTGACTGGGAACTGGTGCACCCTTGCAGGTATACTGTACATAGTCCTCAAATTTCTATGCCAAAAACTCTTCATCATGACCCGTGCTGAGTGGAGTGCTCCTCTGGGCTCCATCCGCCTACTACACACACTCCTACACAAACCCGGGCACAGATTTACACCACAGACACACACACATCTGTCTTCTAGGACACACAGAGGGACATTTTTCTTCACTTACAAGATTTCTTCCTCTTCATTTCATTCCAGTTCTCCTCTTCCATCTCTGTGTTTCTCTCTGCCTCCCTTTGACTCTCACTGTCGTTTCTCTAAATTTCTTTTATCCCACCATGTTTCTGCTTCAGTTTCCTCCCATCTCTTTGTCTGTCCTTCTTTCCCTTCAATCCCTCTTGTACACTCTCTTCTTTTCTGTCACCATATTTATACCTTTGTCCCTCAGCCATTTCCTTATGCTCCGTGTCAGAGGAAGCTGACGCTCCTGTTTGGAGTAATTTCTATTGTGGAGCAAAAATTCTCATTCTTTCCCCTCCGAAGACTGACTCTGGTTGTTCATATATTTTGATTTCGATGAAGAGTAGAGAAATAACCACAAATGCAATGACAACTGTTACTTGAGTTACGTCACATTTCTGTTAAGACAGGCATACTGTTAGTCAGGTAAAAATAGGTGTTTTAGAAAGAGACTACAGTAGGCTACCTACCTGTGGAGATATGCATCTCAGCCAAAATTGACCTACACAAACTAAGGATGTGTAGAAGATTGCCCTTTGTCTGACTCTTGCCATTTGCTAATTCTCGTGTTGGATTCCAGGACTGCAGGATTCATATTAAGAAATGCACACTGAAATGATTGAATAGCCTATTCTACGTTCTATCTTTTATCATTTCAGTAAGCTAGCAAAATCAATGCATTACTTATATTTGGCTCATCATATAGGAAAAGCCACAGCATGGACACAGAAAGATCCACTTCAAGGCCAAATAGGTATATCATGTATTTACTTAAATGATGCCCTATTCACATAAATCATTGTACAACATCACAGGTACTGTAGCCATTGTCTTTAAGCATGTATTCTTTCAATAACAAAATACTAATGACACACTTTTAAAAAATAGAATACAATTTGTGTATTTTCATAGCAGACATTTTTTTTTACCTCACAAGACTTTTCCCTTAATTTCTGAATTGTAGTAACCTCTATGTACATATACAATTTGTACACTACAATTCTATTGGCATTTAATGCTAAATCCTATAAATTTGGATTTTAGAAAGCATTTGTAAATTGCAAAATAGATACTGAAAAAGGAAATGTATCATAAATGAACAAGGGTGAGAAGGGGCTTTCCTATACCAAAATAAAATGTACTTCTCTTGAACAATCATGTTCCTATTTCCATGCTTTTATCAGTACAACAAATTTTATCAGTAAAACAAATGGACATACCTACTGTCAAACAGCTCCTCTGAAGCTTGTGTGTCATAGAGCAAATCTGATGTTACAGACAACTTAAAGTCGTAGGCAAACATGAACAAGGCCAACTTCATGTGCCATCTCCTAGATGTTGCTAACCAACACGGGAGGTCTCTTTCGTCAGCATAGAGACCTACAGTATGTAAATTAAGTTCAAGTTCAAAAGTCTTAATTAAATGCACACAGTGTCATCCTGCACAATGAAATTCTTGTGACATGGCACATGACATCTATGTAAGAAGAATTAAGAAATATATAAAGCAAAAATATTGCAAAACTATATCAATAATATACATAACAATGTAAACTAACAGCAATTTTAAAAAGAGTAGGATGGGGAATAAGAACAATATGGGTAGAAGTATTGAATATTATAGATATAACAAGCATAGCAATAATATACATAACAATGTAAACTAGCAGAAATGTAAAAAAAAGAGTTGGATGGGGAGTATGAACAGTATGGTAGTATTGAATATTATAGATACAATGAGTGTAATATGCCTATGAATGGTACATACAAAGGAATATTCTAATGTACATTGAATGTAAGTGGAAGGACATCAGAGCATTTGGAATGTTCATGTGTGATCAGTATGATCATAGATCAGTGTTGCTGGTTGAGAAGCCTTATGGCCTGAGGGAAAAAACATTTTGTGAGTCTGGAAGTATGTGCCCCGATCTCCAGTAGCGTCTACCAGATGGCAGCAGTGTGAACAGACCATAGCCTGGGTGGCTGTGTTCTTTGATGATGTTCTGTGCTTTCCTAAGGCATCATGTATGGTAGATGCCTTGCACTAAGGGGAGATGGCAGCCGATGATGCGCTCCGCACTTCACCATCTGGAAGGACTTGCGATCCTCAGTGGTATAGCTGCCATACCAGGCAGTAATGCAGCCTGAGAGGTTGTTCTCAATGTTGCAACTGTAGAAGTTGGTGAGAGAGGTTTCACAGACATGCCAAACTTCTTGAGTCTCCTCAGGAAATATTGTCACTTTTGGGCAGTTTTCACTGCAGAGTTCGCTTGCCTGGACCAAGTGAGCTCATCTTTGATGAACACAGAGAAACTTGAAGTCGTAGACTCTCTCCACTTGTGTATCAATGTGTATGGGGGCATGACCCCCCTCTGCCGATTCCTGAAGTCTATGATCATCTCCTTTTTATTGCAGATGTTGAGAGAGAGGTTGTTGTCCTGGCACCATGTAGCCAGATTCTTTACCTCCTCTCTGTAAGTGGTCTCAATTGTCGGAGATCAGACCCAGGATGATTGTGTCATCTGTGAATTTAAGGATCGAGCTGAAGCTGTGTGGCCACGCAGTCATGCGTGTACAGGGAGTACAGGAGGCTCTGGTGCTCAGGGTCAATGCAAAGGTGGTGAGGTTGCCCATTCTCACCACCTGGGGTCTGCCCGTAAGGAAGTCCAGGATCCAATTGCAAAGGGAGGTGTTAAGTCCCAGGGTCCTGAGCTTAGGAACAAGCTTAGCGGGCACAATAGTGTTGAATGCTGAGCTGTAGTCCACGAACAGTATCCTCACGTATGCGTTGCCTTTTTCCAGTTGGGAGAGGGTGGTGTGTGTCGTCACTGCGATGCCATCGTCCGTAGATCTATTCGATTAGATTAGATTCAACTTAATTGTCATTGAACAAGTACAAGTACAGTACAACGAAATGCAGTTAGCATCTAACCAGAAGTGCAAATACATCTCCGTAAAAAATTAAGAGACCACTGCACCTTTTTCTTTCCTTTCCAAAAAAGTCGAAAAGGAAGGTTTTGAGTGAAGAACAGAAGGGTTAAAATTAAGAGACCACGGTAAATTGAACGCTTCTGTTCCTCACTCAAAACTTTCCTTTTCAGCTGTTTTGGAAAGGAAAGAAAAAGGTGCAGTGGTCTTATACATTTTTCCAGAGCTGTAGAAGAGGGCAGAAATTTACAAGTAATAAGTATAATGTATGTTACAGTTGTGACAAATTCCCCAGATCTCAATAATCGGGCATCTATGGGATGTGCTGGACAAACAGGTCTGATCCATGGAGGCCGCACTTCGCAACTCACAGGACTTAAAGGATATGCTGCTAATGTCTTGGTGCCAGATAACACAGCACACCTTCAGAGGTCTAGTGGAGTCCATGCATCGACGGGTCAGGGTTGTTTTGGTTGCAAAAGGGGGACCAACACAATATTTGGCAGGTGGTAATAAGGTTATGGCTGACCAGTGTACATGAAATTAGTTTAAATAGGAAATATATCAAATGAATAGGAAATATAGTAATTGAGAAGGTTAGAAATAATGATTTTTAATTGAAATAATAATTGTGTCCTTCAAACTTGCTTTTGTCAAATAATCTGCCATTTGCAGAATTTACATCATTGCAGACCTTTGGCATTCTAGTTGTCAATTTGTTGAGGTAATCTGAAGTGATTTCACCACATGCTTCCTGAAGCAGCTCCCACAAGTTGGATTGGTTTGACGGAAACTTCATACCTACCATACGGTCAAGCTGCTCCCACAAAAGCTGAATAGGGTTGAGATCCGGTGACTTTGCTGGCCACTCCATTATGGACAGAATACCAGCTGACTGTTTCTTCCGTAAATAGTTCTTGCATAGTTTGGAGCTGTGCGTTGGGTCAATGTCCTGTTGTAGGAGGAAATTGGTTCCAATCAAGCACAGTCCACAGGGTATGGCATGGCATTGCTAAAGAGTGATAGCCTGTCTTCTACAAGATCCCCTTCATCCTGCACAAATCTCCCACTTTACAACCACCAAAGCACCCTCAGACCATCACATTGCTTCCACCATACTTGATATCATCAAGCACTCCCCCATCATTGTTTCATTTGGTCTGCGTCTGAAGAATGATCTAAACACCTTAAACGTAGCTTCACCTGCCCATAACACTTCTTTTCAATCTTCCTCTGTCCAGTGTCTGTTTTCTTTTGCCCAACTTCATCTTTTCTTTTTATTGGCCAGTCTGAGATATGGCTTTTTCCTCACTGTTAACGTTGAGACTGCTGTTTTGAGGGTACTATTTAATGAAATTGCCAGTTGAGGACCTGTGAGGTGTCTCTTTCTCAAACTAGACACTAATGTATATGTCCTCTTGCTCAGTTGTGCACCAGGGCCTCCCACTCCTCTTTCTATTCTGGTTAGAGCCAGTTTGCATTGTTCTGTAGTACACATAATTGTAGGAGATCTTCAGTTTCTTGGCAATATCTTGCATGGAATTGCTTTCATATCTCAACACAAGAATGGACTGACGAGTTTTAGAAAAAAGTTATTTGTTTCTGTTCCTTTTGAGCATGTAATTGAACCCAAAATTCGATTACATGCTGATGCTCCAGATACTCAACTAGTCTGAAGAAGGCCAGTTTTATTGCTTCTTTAACCAGCACAACTTTAAGGAGGACATCCATCCCCACCACTGGAGGTCGCTAACTGTACTCGATGAAAGTTAGGACACCCATGAAATTTGCCTTTGTTTTTGATTTGGTTATTGCATTCACCTGTGTTTCATTGCTTATTTTGATTATTAATTTCATCTGTTCCTCTTCGGGTGGCTTATTATTTAAGTTGGTTTATGATGTCTGATTTCTGCCTAGTCTTGAGTTTTCATGCCACTGGTGTGTGCCTTTTTGTTTGTCCCCTAGAAAAGTAACGCTTTTTGTTTCTTAGTTTGAGAAGGGATTCTCCCTCTTTTCTGCTCTAGGGTCTACCTATACACACACCAACACAACAACAGTTTTCAGCTGTGCTAACATAATTGCAAAAGGGTTTTCTAATGATCAATTAGCCTTTTAAAATGATGAACTTGGATTAGCAAACGTGCCATTGGAACACAGGACCGATAGTTGCTGATAATGGGCCTCTGTATGCCGATGTAGATATTCCATTAAAAATCAGGTGTTTCCAGGTACAAACGTCATTTACAACATTAACAATGTTTAAACTGTATTTCTGATCTATTTGAAGTTATTTTAATTGACAACAAAATTGCTTTTCTTTCAAAAACAAGGACGTTTCTAAGTGACCCCAAACTTTTGAGCGGTAGTGTACATCAACAATACAGCTCCGGAAAAAATTAAGAGACCACTGCACCTTTTTCTTTCCTTTCCAAAAAAGTCAAAAGTCAAAAAGTTTCCTTTTTGACTTTTTTGGAAAGGAAAGAAAAAGGTGCAGTGGTCTCTTAATTTTTTCCGGAGCTGTATGTCCCAAAAAGGGGGATTTCAGCAACATTGCATTGCGCTGCGTAACTCTGTTTTAACCCTGAGCTCAGAACAAAATCATTAATGACTCGGAGACACTGGCATTTATTTATTTAACTAGAAATAAGGACTAAACTTGCACGTTAGGGCCATGAAAGGCCCAGAATGTGCTCCCAAGGGGACAGCCGAACTGAACACAATTTTATTTTCTCACATTCCTTGGTTGCCACTATTCTTGTTCATCTTGAAAATGTTGTTGAATCATCTCAGCTGAGCAAGTAATTCCACAAAAACGATCGTGACATAAGTTGATCTTATGTAAAGATCATTGTCATGTGATGTGATGAAGTTAGACCTCTAAACTGATTTTTGATATGTCAATAGGAAGGCCTTACGTTATCCACTTGTTCAGAGACCAAAATGATAGTAATTTTTAGTACTTTTAATAGCAAAACAGTTTTTTGTGATAATGTTTGGGGCTAAACGCCCCCTCTCCTTTGGGTCAAAATGCCCCAGTGGGTATTTTACCCCTGAGAATATATTGGTAAAATATAACAAAATTATAACAAAAAATGTGCTGAAATATAACAAAAGTTCAAGATATAGCTTAATATAAGTAGTTTTTAGTTTAATTGCTGGTTCACTGAGCATATTTTAACATCTAATATAATAGGCCTATCAATTGGCACTGATATTGAATGAATTGCTCAACATTATTGATTTAATGTTATTAACTTAAGACTTTCGCACGGTTAACAAAACATATTTAAAAATAGTCATCAACATTTATTTGAAATAAATTGTAATAAATGTTATACATAGCTTTTTGCCTTTGGATATTGGAATGTGCAATATCACAGTTAAAATTGGTTTTGTTAACTCACTTAAATACTCCTTATCAAGACGGAATTCTTTTCAATGGTAAAGATTACATTGATAGAATCAATCTGCCCAATAATAACTGTATTTGTCTGACTATTGGCAATATGTTCATATAAAAATTTGACCAAACATTGCTTTTATTTTGTCAGAAAATACACATTTCCCTTAAGGGGGGCGTTTCCCCCCAAGTTACCCTAACTGTCCTCAGAATGAAGAGAAATCAATTGCTTCGTCGCAGGAGTACAAATCACATCCCTGACCTCATTCCAATTTTTTTTGTTCCCTCTTTCTTTCACTATCACATCTTTCTCCAGAAGTTTCAATAATTACTGCAACAAGATTTTACAGATGAATTTGCGGTGCATGCCTGCAATACTCATAGCCACAAGTCTTGGCCAGGTTCACATGTTAACAGTAGGTGTCCTTCAGATAGCAGGCCCACATATTATGTCAAGGCAGATGCTGCAAAGAAGATACTGCAGTATTCCTCCAGTCATGGAGAAGGAAGCGCTGGCTATTTTTTTAGGTTTCCAGATATCTGTGGACTAACATGTTTGAATCCATTTCTGGATTCGAATAAAGTATTTGAGGTGTGTGTGTGTGCTCAGCACTCTGTGTAGGCTCACTTGTGTGAGTAGTTCAGCCCAGCGTGTGTGAATGCATGTGTCTGACAGCTTTAAAAGTTCCTGGCCATTCAGTCGATACTTCAGATTGGAGCTGTCAGCCTTAGTGCACATTCTATACTATTTCATGTTTTTCAGTGCTGCAATACACCCTGCTAGGAAGAGCAGGAAAGGATGTGTGTGCATACATATGTGAGTACATATTCAATTTTGGTCAAAAGTCTGGGGTCACTGTTTCTGAAAGTAAAGCAAATTTGTATCTATTAAAAAAACTTAAAATTGATTAAAAAAATTGTGTAGACACTGATAATGTTGGAAATTACTGTTGTAGCTGGAAACAACAGATTTTTAAAAGAATATCTGCATAGGCGTACAGAGGCCCATTATCAGCAATCATCACTCCTGTGTTCCAATGGCACGCTGTGTTTGCTAATCCATGTTTATCATTTTAAAAGTCTAATTGATCTTTAGAAAACCCTTTTGCAATTATTTTAGCACAGCTGAAAACTGTTTTGCTGATTAAAGAAGCAATAAAACTGCCTGACTTTAGACTAGTTTAGTATCTGGAGCATTAGCAATTGTGGGATCAATTACAGTCTCAAAATGACCAGAAATAAAGAACTTTCTTCTGAAACTCATCAGTCTATTCTTGGTCTGAGAAACAAAGGCTATTCCATGCGAGAAATTATCAATAAACTGAACATCTTGTACCACGCACTACTCCCTTCACAGAACAGTGTATACTGGCTCTAACCAGAATAGAAAAGGGAGTGGGAGGCCCTGGTGCACAATTGAGCAAGAGAACAAATACATTAGTGTCTAGTTTGAGAAACAGATGCCTCACATGACCTCAACTGGCAGCTTCATTAAATAGTACCCCCAAAACACAGTGGCGGTCCGTGCATTTTACACCAAGGCCTTCAGCACTATCTTCCTGTAATTTAACCGCATTCTAATAACCTCACCATGACACTATAGGGCTGTAGGCTATTGTCATTCGACGTAACCACCCCATATTCACAGTGACGATAACCTTTATTGAGTGGAATAAACAGATTTAACACTAGGCCTATGAGATGTACAATACATTAATTGACACAACATGAATACATGGTGACTGAAACCATCAAGAATGTACCACTATAACACAGTATGACAGGATGCTGCATCACACGTAGCCATCACATAGCCCAAATCAATGTCCTTACCAAATAAACCCAAACTCACAACAACCAGTCACATTTACTCATACGACCACAAAGCAAGCAAAAATGCTGGGAGGAACAACACAATCAGGATTCACCAGGCTTCCCTAAAGATTTCAGCCAAGCTGCTAGGCCTAAACGCACATGTATGCCACCACGCACACTCAAAGGCACAGCCAGCTACAGTGGATATAAAAAGTCTACACACCCCTGTGAAAATGCCAGATTTTTGTGATGTAAAAGACTGAGACAAAGATAAATCCTACACCCAACATGGCAAACTCAAAATCTGATTGTGTAATTAATATGACGATCAACAACATGGTCCCGTTCGCTTCAACAGCAGAGGGGATTCACTCAAAATTCTGAAGGCCTCCAGTTTACTCAGAGACAACACAGGGGAAAAATCTGATTGGATAAATGCTTTAATTTTTGTGAGCTGCTCTAGAAGCAGCACAACTGAGGGAGAGAGTAGCACTGAAATTATGTAAATAGACTGATGGGAATGAACTTTGTAAAATAGATATAGCGTTAATGAAAACATGTATTAACTAATAAAAATATAATTTTCTGATTCTGCCAATCTTTAGGCCAGCAGAGAAGGCCTTGCTGGCCCTGACGGCCCACCACTGGCCTACCATGTTTTTGGCAAAACATCAGTCTCAACATCAACAGAGAAGAGGCGACTCCGGGATGCTGGCGTTCTATGCAGAGTTGGGGGGAAAAAGTAATAAAAGAAAAAGCCATATCTCAGACTGGCCAATAAAAAGAAAAGATTAAGATGAGCAAAAGAACACAGATATAAGACAGCTGAAGACTGGAAGAAAAGTGTTATTAGATGATTAGATTAGATTCAACCTTTTTGTTATTGAACAGTGCAAGTACAGTACAATGACATGCTGTTAGCATCTAACCAGAAGTGCAAAAAGAAGAAGGCAGAAAATGTACAAGCATTAAGTATAATGTATGTTACAAGTGGGATGTATAAGTGTGCAATGAAGGCAAATGCAAGTAGAAATGGCAATTCTAAATGTGCAATGAAGACAAAGGTGCATGTGTAACCCACATACAGATATTCTTTATGAAAAAAGAAAAAAACAGGTGTATGTCTTTAAAATTAGATTTCATGCAATTGGTAATATATTCATAGTGACACTTTTCAGCAGTGGTATGGTTTATGGGAATTGTTTCAGTCTGTTTTTGAATGTATTAGCTGAAGGCCACATTGTAACCTCTGCAAGTAGACATCGTTGTGTAGCTTGTCACATTGCAGTCTCATTTCGCAAGATACAGATTTAGCTTATGTATTGCCTTTACTTTTGCCAGATACTGCATTGGATCCATTGCACCTGTTCAGCGGGGTTAGAACTCTAAGGGTTCATTAGAATTGTTTTTTTATTCTACCTTGGGTTTCAGTAATTAGGTTGTGCACAACCATTAAGGTTTTATATAATATACCAAATGTTAATGTACATCCTGTAATACTATTGCAAGTTGTTGTATTAATATATATATATA
>JACXGI010010036.1:0-18930 GCA_016801175.1 Esox masquinongy | reverse complement strand
TGGTACAAAAGAATTTCCAAAGCATTAAATATACCATGGAACACAGTGAAGACAGTCATCAAGTGGAGAAAATATGGCACAACAGAAATATTACGATTAGGGTCAAGATGCAGACTGTGTAACATCTTTAAATATGTAAAGACTGGACCGGTCGAAAATTGAGTTTTACAGTCACTTTTAGTTTTACAGTCACTTTTTTTTACAAAAAACAGATTTTTATTCAGAATAAGACGGATTTTTATTCTGATCCGTCTTAATCTCAATATGTATATTATCAATATACCTTTTCTCTACCGGTACGTAGTGTGCTCGTGCAAAATTAATTGTGATGATATCACTGTCTGTCCCGTCTATATGAATCGTGCGTAAGAGCGGCACAAAACTGTCTCCGACCCTTTGAAAAGATATAATATCCGTATACACAAACATGTTGTAAAATCCTCTGTGTATATCGGCCGTCAATGGCTACAGAATATCTTTCGCTTCCGCTCACTTGTCAGATTGCAAGCCTAAAACATAAGGTAAACTGCCTCGAGTTTTGATCGCAGAATCTGAATCTTCACTTAAGAGTTTCACTTGCTTTTGATTATTGTCATATCCTAAAAACACATTCTTATCCTTATCACTTAAGGCCTGGTTCACCCCATAGACAACCGCTTCTATGTTTTATAATAGCCTGTGCTAAGTTGGATAGTGTGGGGCAATAGCATTAAGATAACATACAAGTCTGCTAGAGGCTAAGTAGAACTAAGCATTCTACTTAGTTACGAAACATTGTACCTGCATTAGAGGAGGGGGTGACAGGATCCTTATCTCACTAGAATAGCTGGGAGCAAGAACAAACCACTTGGTATTTGGTAGTAAATGGGCAGAATGCCAAATAAGGGAAAAGACGCTGGAGCTAGAAGTCGATTGGTTGGAATAACAATAGGGAAATCCGAAGACTGCAGCTGCCATGAGAGATGTGTTAAACAACGTATATCTTACCCATATATGGTATGAACCGCTCCCTGAACCAGAAAAGCAGGAAAAAAACGGGAAAATCTAGGGTAGGGGGCTCATGCTATAAGAACTGTGTGTGCTGTGATTGTGTCAGACTCTGTTGGACTGAATGCCACACTGTCTCCAGATATATCTGTATGAATAAAGATAATTGCCGGCACTGCCATTTTGTCTCCTCTTAATCTCTTCTCATTAACCAACTCGGGGAAGTACTTTAGGTCGGTACTTCAACAATAGCCACAGGAGGCTTAGATTCTTTTTTGTAGAAAAACTCATTAAATCATTTTCTAATATATTTGGCCAGCTATGCAGATATATAATTTCGGCTAGCCCTACTTCCCAATTTCTACGCAAATGTATCGGTTTCGCGAAACTAGTTTTGAAGTTTGAGCTCTGATTTAAGGGATAAATATCCCCAGAGGCATTGCTGGGCAGAGTCAGATAAAAACCGGAGCTTTCCATAACTTACTAAATCACTTGTGACCAATGTTTTTGCTGAGCAATGATTTTATGCATTTAAAAAGTCCGACTCTAAGACCCAGCTGTTGAATTTTTCAGGCCCGTTTTTCCAGCGAACAAATAAGCGTTTTTCTATGTAATTTCGTTCGTTTTAGAATTTCCTCTACGTGAAATACTGTCTTTAGCTATCTTCACCTTTTGGATTTCTAATTCATAGAATGTTCCATCATAGACTCACCATCGTAATCATTTAATTTATAAACAGGTGGAATACGGGGGATACATTCTGTCACTGTAAATAATTCATCACTGAAGCCTTGCTCATATTTTTTGTCAAAAACACTGCGCAACTTTGAGATGCAAACAGTGTCAACTGTTTTGAATTTAAAAGCAATTGCTTTCTTTCTACGAAGGGGAAAGAAACCATAAACATTTTTTAAAAACTTCAAATGTGTTCTCTGATGTGACCTCTAAAGGCCTCATGCGTATGCTTTTGTGATAGCTATTGTAACTCATTACCAGATCGTGAATCACGTCAACATAACGCCGTGTGTTATTAGCTGTAAAATATCTCCACATCCTTTCCTTTAAAGTTTTGTTATAACGTTCAGTAACGGAAGCTTTTAAATCTGAACCCGTAGCAAAATGGATAATATTGTGCTCGTTCATTAATTTTTTAAATGTACGATTAAAGAACTCCTTTCCAGAGTCCGTTTGGACTTTCTGGAGAATTCCACTCTCTTTCAAAATAGATGCAAAAGCCCTAGTCACTTACGCCCCGCTCTTATTTTTTAACACTCTCACAAAAACTACTTCTGAGAAAATGTCTATTCCCGTTAACATGTTGCGATTTCCATCATTCTTATCAGCAAAAGCTTGCATATCATACAAGTCAGCCTGAAACTGTGATAGCCGGTGTGTGGTAAACACACTGTTTCGCGGGAAGGACACTCATAATCAGTTACTTGTGTGTCACTTATACTACTTCTGGTTTCTTGTGCAACGGCTCTCTGAAGTTTAGCCT
Organism: Esox masquinongy; assembly: GCA_016801175.1. Classification (NCBI taxonomy): domain Eukaryota; kingdom Metazoa; phylum Chordata; class Actinopteri; order Esociformes; family Esocidae; genus Esox; species Esox masquinongy. The sequence continues at coordinate 16,445 of JACXGI010010036.1, read as the reverse complement.
TTCCCCCAAACGAGCCCGGATGAGAAGGGGTAAAATATATGTTTTTCATTAGCTACTCCATCCTCCTAACTTCAATAATTATGAATATTACAAAATATGTATCAGACACTTATAGAAATAAAAATTAAGCGATTCCAAAACATATTTCCATTTTTACATCTTTATTTCATGAGATTCATGAGGTCAATCAAGAGTTTAAGATCAACATTCTCGGTTATATATCTTCCATTCTTTGCACACGTTCAACATTAACAAAAGTTTTGGACGTGTCATTCACTTTCCTTTCAGTAATTTGCATCATAAGTTCTGTTACATTTCTCAAAAGAAAATATCGGTTTAATCAAATAAAATACATAAGCAGTTACCCATTATATCAATTAAACACTACAATGGTTATATCAGTAAAACACTGCAACGGTTATATCAATTAAGCCTTAAGGGTTTCAGGACAAAGATTTTCTGAATATTTTAGGCACTGAATGCCTGACTCGGAGAAAGATTTTCTTTATCTTCGGATCTGTTCCACCAGAAAGTCACAACTTTTACCAGGCCTTGTCAGTCTTTGTTCTCGCCCAGCAGCGAGTTGGAGATTTTGTTCAGGGTCTTCATGATGGAGTTGGATTCTTTCAACTCATTTAGAAAAACCTCTGAAATTCCACGAACACGAGGTAGTTCAACTTCAACCCCCAAGGATTTGAGGGCTCTGGCAAGCGCTGGTATGAATCGGTCAGACCACAGTCGCGTCATCAGGGCTTCAAAATTGGCATTGTAATATTATTTAGGACAATCATAGAGACACTGATGCTGTCGCTGACTTCCGTGGCCTGTAAGACACGCGTTGCAGTTTTCTTTTTTGTGCACAATCCCTAAAAGTGTTACAATGGAGGCCTTTATAACAAAAACCAGGCTGAGTCCTCTGTCAAAAAAGTTCAACCCCGACCATAGGTTGGCGGGTCAGGTGGCAGAGTAGGCGGCAGCGTAATAGGTGCGTAGGTCGGCGGACTGTCTGGGGATGAGGGACTTACATCCCAATCCCTGTCCCGACCATCTTCATCCTTACTAAGGCACAGTGACTTAGGACTGTCCGTAATAGGAAAATAGGTGAAAGGTGTTCTATTCCGAGATTTCGATATGATGACAGGGATACATGCACCGTTAGAGTCCATAGCAGCCATGGTACTCTGAATGGTGTTCAACTTACATTTGGCCTGTCCTTTTATCGCTGCATCGTTCCTTTGACAGAGAGGCGTGGCTTTTGAATTCAACTTTAACTAGAGTAATTTGTCATTCCTGCTTCATCATATATCCTGTCTTTATAGCTCTTTTTAGCCGGAGGTTCTTTAGACTCCTTTGTCCATCACTTAATTTCACTGTGAAGGAAGAAATGTCAACAAAACCTGTTGGAAGCCCATTTTTTTCTCTGTACATCTATTCTGTGATGCATTCTCCCTGAAGAGCTTGATACACAAATATGGAGATCAGATGGGAAAGTGTAACAAGTGTAGCCTCTCATAGTTGTCCTCATTTCAGGACATACTACATGATGCAATACTTCCCAGTCGTTGATATGGTACTCCACGCCTAATGTTGCATCTGTATATTCAGTTCCGGTGAATAAACTGTACAGCTTCACTTAAGGGGCAGGGTAATCAAAAATAAACCCAAGCATATTACCATCAGGCAAGTCTTGTCGATCCGTCAACAGCTTAAAGGAAGGCACTTGAGTTCTATACAGATTGAGGAAGCGCTTCATTGGTGTATCAAAGATTTCTGGAACATAGTATTCCACTTTTCTATCTTCCATTCTACAGCCTAATTCATAAGTCAGGGCTACCACCGGTGTATTGCTCAGTACCAAACCATTTTTGCCAGTCACTTGAAGCAAAGATCTTAATCTTAAAAATCTAATGGAAATTGAAAAGTTAAAGTCCAGCTTTGGTCAAGAGGAAACACACAAACCTAATTTATGACACACACACACTCCCTGCCCCGAGAGCCCTAAAACCAAACCCCTCCCCTCCCTTCCCTTGACCTACCAATCGCCCAGACCCCCTTGACCAGCCCCCCTTCCTCTGAGCAGACCAGTCCCTACCTTTCCCAGGCTCATCTCCCTCCCGTGAGAAACACATTTAAAAAACATCATACACCAATGAAAACATATACATAAATCACTTTTATTACCCAAACATCCTGGGTCAACATCATAAAAACCACCCCTCCCTAAAAGACACCTGGGAATTCCGGAAATGACCCCTTTTAACCTTTTGACATAAACGATAAATTATTAATCCCATAATCACCTTTACCTTCCGGTCACACCACTCAAAGGTCAAACCAAGCAAGCAAGTTTAGTTATATAGCACAATTCATACATCAAAGCAATTCAATGTGCTTTACAAAGAAAAAGAAAAAAAATATATAACAATACAATAACATAAAAACAAATACTCAAATGAAAACATCAAAACAAATGAAAACATCAAAACAAATGAAAACATTATAATAATAAAAAATAGAATAAGAAAATATAAAAAGAATAAAAACAGGATAAAAACATAGGACGCTATAATGCTAAACAGTGTGGTTAAGTTAAAATGCTCAGTCATAGGCACGTGAAAAGAGAAGTGTTTTTACCCTGGATTTAAAAATTGATAAATTTGGGGCACGTCTAAGATCTTCTGGTAGTTTATTCCAGTTGTGTACAGCATAAGTGCTAAACGCAGCTTCTCCATGTTTAGTTTGGACTCTGGGCTCTACTAGCTGATCTGTGTTCATGGATCTAAGAGCCCTGCTCGGTTTATATTCTTCAAACATATCAGAAATGTATTCGGGTCCTAAACCATTCAGAGATTTATAAACTAAAAGCACCACTTTGAAATCTATTCTGTAACTGACAGGAAGCCAATGTAAAGATTTAAGAACCGGAGTGATGTGCTCTGTTCTCTTGGTCCTGGTTAACATTCTAGCAGCCGCATTCTGAATGAGCTGCAGCTGTTTTACAGTCTTTTTCGGGAGTCCAGTTAAGAGGCCATTACAGTAGTCAACCCTACTAGAGATAAAAGCATGGATGAGCTTCCCTTGGTCTTTTTGGGACACCAAGCCTTTGATTCTGGCTATATTTTTTAGATGATAGAATGCTGTTTTGGTGACCGCTTTGATATGACTGTTAAATGTGAGGTCTGAGTCTATCAGAACACCAAGATTACGCACTTGATCCCTGGTTTTAAGGGCCCGAGAATCCAGCTCTTTACTAATACTTGTTCTTTAATTTTTGTTGCCAAACACAATAATCTCAGTTTTATCTTGGTTTAATTGTAGACAATTTTGGTTCATCCAGGTATTTATGTGCTCTATACAGTGACACAGAGAGTCTGTTGAGCTGTCGTCATACGGTTCGAGAGCCATATATATTTGAGTATCATCGGCATAACTGTGGTAGTTAATGTTTTTGTTCTGTAGAATTTGGCCCAGAGGTAGCATATAGAGATTGAACAGAAGCGGTGCGAGAACTGATCCCTGTGGAACTCCTCATGTCATAGCCACCCTATCAGATTCATGATTACCAATGTTGACAAAGTAACTCCGGCCATCTAGATAAGATCTGAACCAATCAAGGACTGTCCCGGAGAGTCCTACCCAATTTTCCAGCCTATCTATAAGTGTTCTATGATCTACAGTGTCAAATGCTGCTCTGAGATCTAATAGAACCAGACCTGTTATTTTATCAGAATCAGTATTCAGCCGTATATCATTTAAAACTTTAATCAGGGCCGTTTCAGTACTGTGGTGAGGTCGGAAGCCTGACTGAAATTTGTCTAAGGGACCGCTTGAGGTCACAAAATTGCTGAGTTGATTGAAGACAACCTTCTCAATGATCTTGGCTATAAAAAGGAGATTTGATACAGGTCTATAGTCGTTCATTATAGATGCATCCAGTGTTTTCTTTTTTAATAGAGGCTTAATGGCAGCTGTTTTTAGAGATGGTGGGAAAATGCCTGATTGCAGAGAGCTATTAACTATTTGCTGTAGGTCCATTGTTATAGAGTTAAAAATTGTTTTAAAAAAGTCTGATGGCAGTGTGTCGAGACAACATGTGGAAGCTTTGTGGAAGCTTTAAGATCAAGTCAAATTGTTTCTTCTAGGAATTTTTGATCAATTGTATTAAATTGCGACATAACCAAGTTATGTCTTGGTGGTCGTGGTGACGGTACAGAGTCCTTGTTAGACTGTGTAGTTCTGATGGTCCGTCTGATACTTATAATTTTTTCACTAAAGAAACACGCAAATTCATTACATTTCACAGTGGACATGAGTTCTGATGCTATCTGCTTTATTGGGTTTGTAAGCTTGTCGACCATGACAAATAGAGTGTGGGTATTGTTGATATTCTTGTTGATCATTCCCGATAAATGTTGCTGTCTGGCCTTGCGTAACTCATTGTTGAAGCTACCAAGGCTTTGTTTATAGATGTCATACTGAATTTGAACTTTAGTTTTCCTCCACTTACATTCCGCTTTCCTATATTCTCTTTTCAGGGCACTTACCATCATGGTGGTTCTCCATGCTGTTTTCTGTTTGCTCATTGTTTTCTTTACCTTTACCGGTGCAACACGATCCATGACATTCAATATTTTGGCATTGAAATTATCCAGGAGTACATCAACTGACTCAGCACTTATTGTTGGAGAGATAGCTATGGCTTCCATAAACTGAGCATTGGTACACTCATTAATGTACCTTTTCTTAACAGAAACAGAGTTTACTGGAACATTCGGGGTGATAAGTGATTCAAAAAAGACACAGAAATGATCAGACAGGGCGAAGGCTTTAACCATGACAGAGGAAATATAGAGACCTTTAGAGATCTAGAATGTGGCCTTGAGTGTGTGTACACTCACATGTTGAGTGAGATCAAAAGTGTCAAATAGTGTAAAAAGTTATTTGGCATTATTGTCCGTACTATTATCTATGTGGATGTTAAAATCCCCTGTAATAATAAACACGTTATAATCAACTGATATAACAGAGAGTAGTTCAGCAAAATCATCAATAAAATTTGCAGAATAACGTGGTGTTCTGTAAATGGTTAAAAACAACATTTTTGGGGTACCCTTCAATGTAAAACAGAGGTATTCAAAAGAAATAAAATTACCTAGTGTATTTTCTTTGCACTAGAATGTATCTTTGAATAGGGCAGCCACTCCTCCTCCTTTCCTACCATTTCGACACGTATTCATATAGCCAAATTTTTCAGGTGCTGTCTCGTTAAGAATAGTAGCACTCCAATCTTCTGTTAGCCACGTTTCAGTGAGAAACATAAAATCTAGGGTGTAGGATATTATAATGTCATTTACCAAGAATTTGTTGGTGAAAGATCTGATATTAAGTAAAGCCAGCTTAATAGATATAATAGGGGTTCCTGGACTAGTAGGTTGACGTGTTACAGTTAACAGATTAGACAAGTTTACTTTATAGGTTGCATGCTCACGATTCCTTCTATTTCTAATCAACACAGGAATAGAGATACTGGGTCCTAACTTGTACTCAAAACAGTCGGCATTGCTATTTTCACAATAGCAGGGACCCAATGCACATCATCGAGTATATTCTGTGCTCTGTGGAAATAAAGGACAAGGTTGTTGACGATGTGGCAGTTGTCTAAGCAATCGTTTTAAACGGGGGGGAGGAGTGGGACATAAGGAAAGATGACCTCTGCTCTCTTTGGGTAGAACTAGCTCCCTGATTGGTGAGTGTAGTGGGGGGGGGGGTAGAGGGGGAGAGGGGGAGTGTGGTGGAGGTGGGATGGGAGTTGTTGTGCCTCCGTTTGGGACAAGGACAACTTCTGGAAGCATTGGGTGATTTCAGTTAGAGGGTCAGGAGAGGGGGGGTGGATACTCTGCCTATGAGTACTGTCCTTCATGCTTATCTTGTTTGGAAATGGCATTCCAAGATCGTGACGTATGTTGGCACCAAGGAGCCGGCATCCCATGATGTTTGGATGAACCCCATCGGGTCTAAAGCGGTCTTTACAGTTCCAAAAAATATTGAAATTGTCAATAAACCTTATCCCGTGGTTGAGGCATGCCGATGTCAGCCACATATTCAGCCCAAGGAGTCTGCCTAAAGATTCATTTCCTTTCCCCAACGTTGGAATGGGGCCTGAGATTAAAACATATTGTTGAAAGTTGTTTATTTTCTCCAGTAGCATAGAAAAATCCTTTTTCAGGATCTCAGAGCCAGTTTTCCTTTGTAGAATGTTAAAAGACCCAGTGTGGATAATAATCTGCATGTTGCTTGGATGTGTAGAGAGAATAACTGGCAACATTTCTGTTAGTTCTCTGACCAATTTCTTCTTTCCCTCGTCCTATCAGTGGTTTTAGGGCTATTTTTTGGATTTTGGTTAGCCCTAATGTTAGTGTTGTGGTTAGCTTCCCTAGGTTCATTTACACACATTTCGTTCTGAGTCGGTGGACCGTACCTGTTTTGCAGTGTGAGTTCAGGTGGTGGATTGAGGGTTGGTGCTCTCTTATTTGATTTCTTGCTGGATTTGCCTCTGCGGCATCTGACTCCGGAGTAAGAGCCCAAAGTAAGTTTGACAAAATTGTATTTTTTACATAATATAGCATCACAGGTGTATGAAAAGTCCAGTCTTGAGATGTATTCCGCAAAATGTGGCTCAACAGATTCAGTGTTCCCTGAACATAGCTGGCTTCTTTTACTGTAACCAGACGTGAGAGTCCCGGCTGTGTTCTTGTTTAAATCTTGGTGAAGTGAAGCGCAGATTGGTTGATCCACAACTCGCACGTGCATGCAACATTTTTAAATGTCTGTATGACAATAACAGAAATGTTTGAATCAAAATCAGAAGACGGAGCAGGCCCGGCGCCAGGACGAAGTGACTGAGGGGGCAGAAAATAATGGCGAGGGGGCAAATCTTTTTTTTGGCTATTTTTCTATAGAGTATTTAAAACTTAAACTGGGGGGGCAGAAAATTCAACTGAGGAGGCTAAGCACCCTCTTGCCCCCTCGTGGCGCCGGGCCTGAGACGGAGCACAATATTTTAGTAGTTTGGAAAAATTATTCTCCAAAATAATTTGAATGATGTACTTATACTGTATTTAATTTATTATTTCTGGAGCCAGATCTTTTTCCTCCTACTATATAACATATTTTTGTGTTGTATAATTAAATGCATAAGCCTATGGGCAAACATGAATCAATCAAACTGTCACTAGGGCCTAAACATGTTTGTGTTGACAAGGACTTTTATGTGATTGTGTGTTTCAGATAAATAGCTTAAATACCACAAGAAAATGTTGAACTTGTGCATAAAAAACCATAGTATTTCTGTACTTTCTGCCTTTTTATATACGTTATGTCCAGTAGCAATCTCCAAAACTCATTGAATCTCCACAATCTTTTATACCAAAATCTATCAAATGCAAGGGTGCCGTATTTCAAATACTAAGAATTATTTGTACATGCCACTAAGGACCACCCTAATATACACACAAGACACAAACAGGTATGAATGATTATCAACGAAAACTGAGTCCAGGTACACTTAACCACAAACGTAGGGTCCAGACAGACGACAAAACAAGGACTGGAATTCGGGGGCGTTACAGTAGGGCTATTTGATAAGGAAATGTACAGTGAGCTATTTTCTGTAAGGCTTACAATGTGGCTTTAATGGATTTTCCTCTTATTTCAATAATCCATGAACGAAACTGCCTTAGGTTACATTGTGAGAATGACTGAATTGCCTATCAAGTTTGTACATGTAGAGTCATTGTTTTTTAATCCGGTTTAGAAAGGAAAGATGACATAAGAGGGATGAGGAGGAATGCGATGAAGATGGAAACGGCAATGAAAAAAGGAGTACAAGAGAGAAAGTAAGAAGAGTGAGACAGGAAGCGATATCTAAAGAAGAGAGCATTGCAGAAGATCCAGGCACGTAATCCATTACAAACGATACATTTACACCTTAATTACAATTAATACCCCTTAATTAACCTCTTGAAAAGCCGTTGTACCACACCTTCATTTTATCAATATTAATGGGTTAATTAAGTACATTTTAAGGTGAAAATTAAGGGGTTATGTTTCATAGTGGTATAAGTTACTTTTCTTTCTTGTATATTTTAAGTATTCATGTCAAGGAAATTCTGTTATGCATTGCATATTGAAGATGTTTTTTTTACTGAACCTGTAACATTAATTGCTGCCAAAACATCATGAAGCCATATACTCTTATCCTATTAAATAATTATCAATTGGAGTATTAATGAAAATGTCTATATATCAATTCAGCTACAGCATGTATTGTGTGTATGGAACATAGAGAAAAGTCAGATGAAGCTTCATGAAGTAACATTAATGAGGAAATGTTGTTTGTTATTTTAGTAAATCTTAGTAAATGTGAAGTGTATTGCAGAGATATTTTATAAGTAAACTTCTTGAAGTAGTTAAAAGTACACTTCAAATTATTCAAAAGTATACTTTTAAGTACTTCAAGAAGTCTACTTCATAAATTGAAAGTGCATTACACAGATACTTTGCAGCATTCAAAAGTATACTTTTAAGTACTTCAAAAAGTGTACTTCATAAATTCAAAGTTTACTACACAGAAACTTTAAAGTATTCAAAAATATACTTTAAATGAACTTTAAAGTGTACTAAATAAACTAAAATGTGGGCCAATTTAGTCTACTTAGTGCAAAAATAGTATATAAATAAGTACATGTACAGTATACTTGAAGTACCTTCTAAATAGTGTACTTTGTATACTGAAGTATACTTACAAAAATATACTTAGAGTATACTTTTTTTTTGTAAGGGCCCCCACCTAGGGTTGGGTATCGAGAACAGGTTCCAAGCTAGAGCCAGTTCCAAATTTCAAAGAACCATGGATTTGATAAGACACGTACATTTCGAATTCTAACTTCGGTTCCTCACTTCAGCATATTTCAATTGCGACGTGCTCGCTCCAGAGTAAACTACATCAACCATTTTACAGTCAATAAAAGTTGCACTTGCTATGTGGACCTAACGTGTTTTGTTATTCAGTATGGCAAAAAAGCATGTGAGAAGCGACACTTCTGTTTAGATCCTGGACCACGGCTGAGTCTAAAGGCAGCAAAAGTCGGAAGTGTGGCTTAACGTCAAAAAAAAAAAAAACTGCAAAATACAACACATGCAGCAAGAACATTTCGTGCAAGGGAGGCAGCACATCAAATAGGATGAAGCATTTACTTAAACACGTCGTGAACCTAAAAGATTCCTCCGTGTTCGATGTGATGCGGTGTACCAGCCACAATAGCGCCCCAGATACAGCTACAACATTAGCAGCGTCTCGCGCTCAGGTACAAAAAACATAGTGGGCTGACATTTGCCTTTTATATTGAAGGTAAACGAATGATGTCTACTACAAATTATTCTAATATATATTTTTCTTAGATACGAGTTTGGAGAGTATCCCTCCACCTCCGGGTAATCCCCAGAGACCCTGCTCTAGTGCAGAAACTCCTTTTACTTTAGTCATGAAGGGGAAGATGAGCAAGGAGAAGGAGGATGAATGTTACTGAACAGGTTTTTTCTTCAAAAAAATTGACTTTGCGTTGCAGACATCAACTTTTTTGACATTGATGCTGCTTTCATAATAACTGTTTTGATATATTTTTCTATTATTTATTTAAATAGTTTTGGTTTGTAAATGTTTGTTGATCATTCCTTATTAGTAATATTTTTTTATATGAAGGGGAAAATAAACCTTGACAGTACATATTAAGGCCTAAATTTGCAAAGAATAAAGGTATATTTTATTTTGTGTTCTTGTAATATTTATTTTTTCTTTCTATCTGAATGATATTGGAATCGGAACCAAGATTCGATAAGAACCGGATTCGATAAGCAGAATCGGAATCGGCATCGGAATCGATTAAATTGAAACGATACCCAACCCTACACCCACCCCACTGTGACGTCATCACCTGGCTGGCCATTTCAGAAGCTTTCCCAGAAGTCGGTAAGTCTCCTCCTTCTTTCTCCCATTCCCTCCTACTCTTTTCCTTTGTACTCCTGCCAACTTTTTGCTTACCGCTGAAAAAAGACAGTACAGAAAGACACGGCTGTGGGACTTGGAATCATTGGAACAATCTAAATCTAAATAGTGTAAATGTAAATGGTGTGTAAATAGTTTTGTTTCCACTTTGTGTGTTGACTGTGGTGTTTGCACATATGATGTTAGATCAGTGTTGGCTGCTAACTTGGCCCTTATTGTAAAAAGTATATCTATGTGTAAGGAGGCATTGGAACCGCCTTCTTGTCGCACCTCCTGTTAGTACCTTTATGTAGGGAAGTTAATTTTCCATCATGTAAAACATTCCTGGGAGTGTGTAACCCATATTTTTAATTTGCATTGTTGTATGTTCTGTGTAGGTATGAACTTGAAAATTCATAATATGTCCAAAGTGGCCAAAGTGTAAAGGATACTTTAGCCTTGCGTTAGACATGAGTCAGTAGCTCACTGAATTTTGCATCAAATGGCCTGACATTTTACCCAGACTCTGCTGCCATCTAGTGGATGTAATGGCCTACTCCATGTTTGGCCTTCCCCACTGCATTTCAAACATGATGAATTTTTTTTACAAAAAACGCATGTTTCATCTTCTGCCAAATCTATTGTGTTATACTTTCCTGCATCAATTTATAATTCCTACAAAGTACAGAGGGTCTCCTTTCAAATGGAGCCAAACATATGTTTCTACTATATTCAGGTCATGAGCTACAAGCATTTAGATTTGGGTACATAATTTTAGGCGGAAATTGACATTTATTGCCTGATATTTAACAGGTTTTAAGAGCCTATGATTGAATAATTACTGCAATGATTAAAATGTTTCAGCTGGTTACGATTATTTTTACCCTAACTTATGCAGTGAGTAGCTTCTCATTTCTTAAACAACCATGTCGGAAGACGTATCCTGTGGTCGTGGAAAAGATGTTACTGTGTTTCAGAAGGTTGAAATTATTGGCCTGCATCAAGCAAAGAAAACAACTAAGGAGATTGCTGAAATTGATGGAATTGGGTTAAGAACTGTCAATTGCATTATTAAAACCCGGTAGAATAGTGGTGAACCTTCAACTTTGAACCGTCAAGATTGGACTCTGGAGCAATGGAGAAAGGTCATGCGGTCTAATGAGTCCAGACTCAGCCTATTCCAGAGCAATGGGTGTGTCAGGGTAAGAAGGGAAGCGCATGAAGAAATAAACTCATCATGCATAGTGCCCACTGTACAAGCCTCTGGAGGCAGTGTCATGATCTGGGGTTGCTTCAATTGGTCAGGTCTAAACTGAGCAACTTTATGTGGCAATAAAATGTCAGTCGAGTACCTGAATGTACTGAATGACCAGGTTATCCCATCAATTTATTTTTTCCTCCCCCTCAAATTGAATTGTTCACATTATAGGTCACATTAAAAGTGGAAAAAGTTCTGACATGATTTATCTTTGACTCATTCTTTTACATCACGAAAACCTGGCATTTTAACAGGGGTGTGTAGACTTTTTGTATCCACTGTATGTGTCTGTGACATGAAGCCGACTGACAAGTTGTCACCAACAGCCTTGTAGAAAATTATGGAGCATATGGGGCACTAACATGATACTTGTTTAGTTTAAAGGCCTATGACCACCAAAACACTTCCCCAATATTTTTGGGGAGTTCTACCGTGCATCATTAAACTTGAGATTTTGAAATCACCATATCTTTGAACTCCTTTGACCTACAGTCACCAAATATATTTCAAAGTGTGTATCACATTCTAATTACACAAAATGCGCATGTGTTGGAGAGAGACGACTGAATGTGGTCCATAAATGTCTAGGGACATAGACCAACTGTATAATCTCTTTTATCTGTATAATCACTTTTTAGCTTGTTACATAGTTTGTTATACTGTTTCTAATAATAATTACATTTTTCCTTTTCACTAGTATCCCCATGTGGCCAAATGGAAACATCTTTCAAATAAACTAAACTCACAACCCTGATCATGAGTACCAAATGTAATCTCCCTTTCATCGGTCATTTGATGCTATAGAAGTAGCATTTGAATCATTTTTCACAAATTCTGAATTGTCGAAAAAACATTACACCTGACTTAATGGTCCCAATTGCAAATATGTTCTTTGGGAGGAGATGGACTTATACACCTCTTTCAAGATTTTATTTTAAATGGGTTGAACATGGTGAGCTTGCAAATGTGGGAAAGCTCAATAGCGCCACCGTGTGGATGATAAAAAATCTTTGCGGTCATTATGGTTGTATCATCTTTGTTAACATATGCACCAAGTAGAATCATAATACCATTATCCTTACAGGAGATGTGTCTATATATGTGCAAAACCACGCCCCTGCAGATGTTCATCTGTCAATGGCGGCCATGTTTTTCAACATACTGGCCTGATTGATATAACTTTTGAAGACCATCGTCCATCGATGCCAAATACCAAAGTGCGTGAAGATCGGACATTTGGTGCCAGAGGAGTTAATTCTTTAGTGTTTTTCACAAATTCAAAATAGCCGACAAACCATTAAAACGAAGTTAATGAGTCCCACGGCAAATATATTCCTTGTGAGGAGGTGGACTTATCTACCTCTTTTCAAGGCTGTATCTCAAACGGAGTGAGTATGGTGACCTTGCTAATGTGAAAAACCTCAATAGCGGCATCGTGTGGTTGATAAAAAATCCTTGCAGTCATTTTTTCTGTATGGTCTTTGTCAACATACGTACCAAGTAGAATTATTATACCATTATCCTTGTAGGAGATGTGTCTATATATGTGCAAAACCACGCCCCCGCACATGTTCATTGGTCAATTGCATCCATGTTTTTTGACATACTGGCCTGGCTGATTTAACTTTCCTAGATGCCAAATATCAAATTACGTGAAGATCGGACATTTGGTGCCAGAGGAGTTAATTTATTAGTGTTTTTCAAAAAATCCATCATGGCAGACTTTATGTAGTTTCAATAGAGAAAACAGTACATTAGTGTTATCATAACAGTTAAATCTTGGATTGTGTTGAAATGCAACCTTCCCAAGTTGTGGTTCATTTTGAACATCATTAGCAGATAACCATGTTTCCGTTAAACATATACAATCAGCTTTCATTATGGTTTCATTAGCTTGTAAATCATTAAAATGTATTTTGATATTCTGGATGTTGTGCATAACTATTGTAAATGCTGACAAAGAGGTTGGTTGATTTTGATTTGGCTTGTTGCGTTTTACCAGCATTAGGATTATCAAACACTACATGAATAGAAGAAGGAAATGAGTCCTCAAATTCAGAATTTATTTGTACAACAATTCCAAATGCTCCATTAACCAAGCCATCAGCAGTGTTAATATTTTTTGTCAACATTACTTGAGCACCTAGGCCTAGAGAATAAGTGTGTTGTAAGCATCAATTAAATACCTTGGAATGGAAGCCTATTTTTCTTTCCATCCTACCAGTTTTAGCATTTCTATCAAAATCCTGTGCTTCTATGGTTATAACATTGGAACAAGTTGAATGAAGCATATTCATATTATGTCTATCAACTTCTGCGTTCGTTGCAAATATGTGAATTGCATCAGATTCTTAACCTGTTTCACATTGTTAAGAATCTTTATTGTGTAGATCAGTTTTATATAACAATAAAGACACATTGTCTTTATTGTGTAGATCAGTTTTCTTTTTACGCACTCTTAATCTGTTCAACATTTGAGCAAATTCCGGATCTTTTTGCCTGACAATTTCTGTAAGTTCTGCTATTGAGAAGTGATCATTCTACAAATTGACTCCCTTCGGATCAGTATATAAAGATTTTCCTTTCACAGGTTGTAATTGGTAGAAATCACCCACTGCAATAATGCTTATATTTCCAAACAAAGAATAATCACCACATTGTTTGATCTGTCTTAGTCTTCCATGAATATAAGCTAATACCTTATGATCCACCATGGAGATTTCATCAATGATCAAAATTTGCAGATTTCCGAGTTCAGAACGTAAAGAGTTAATTTTCTCCTTACCAAGAGGTTGGTATGGCAATTTGATATCCATCCCAATAGACAAAATACTATGAATTGTTGCGGAATTAATGTTGTAAGCAGCCACACCCGTTGGAGCAGTCAGCAACACAGCGGTGTCATCAGGGTTGATGCACATGTGTGACAAAATTCTAGTCGACTCTTAACATATAGCTTTGATTAAATGGCTTTTTCCTGTACCAGCACCACCCGTGATGAAGATTTTAAAAGGTTCTGGATTTTGTTCAAGACTTTTAGACAAGCACTATTGACGTACTTTGTAAAATATTGTTGATTGCTCTTCATTTAATGATCTCAGTAAATTTAATGCATCTTTTCTAGGCATTTGAAAATTGTTAGGTTCCACAGAGTAAGTTTTTTTCACACTGATTGCTAGATCTGGGATGTTTTCATCTTTGCCTTCATTTCTTTCAGTGTTGTGCTTCTTCAGTTGAATACACTCCCATCGAACCATTTCAGATTCAGGACATATTTGGGCCCAAGCGTCATTCAACTCACCAGTCTGTTCCAAAACTTCTTGTGCCTCTTCAAGTTTGTCTGCTGCTTTTTCATAACATGACCAATTTGTGTCAACAATAATTTTAACTTTCTGCAACAAAGAGTCTTTGCCTTTCACAACACCAACATTATAGAATTTTTCAAATGACTCAAAACCTTGAGGTTTTAATTGATTGTCAATGTAATGAGGCAAAAACAATTGTAACAAGCTGTGATAAAATTTCTCTGGGTCTTTAGTAGGTGAAAATCGTGAGAATCGAACAACTGCTGATTCAGTTCGGGTTCTCTTTTTAACAAAACCATAGCCATCATTCAATTTAACTATTTCGCTTCCAACATTGTTAGGAGAAACTTCAGATTTTGATAACACTCTATAATCAGAACAAAATGACAAAGGACATACGTGTTAAAATTCTTCTGTATTTGGTCTGTTCTTGTATCTGTCCACTAACGATGTCATCCATATGTTTTTTTCATCACTGGTACCATCATTGATTCTCTTCTGAAGTAAATTCAAAGGCAAACTCATTTTAACAGGATTTTCCCCAATGGGGATGAACTGGACTTTGCGAGAACATTATTTTAAATTCATGTTCGTCAATCGATAAATAGCCTCTTGAGCACACACCTCTCTGTTGTGAAGATAAATACTGCCAAGTCTTCTTAAAGCTTGCTTTGCATCCACATTTCCATGAATTCCTTCTTTCTGGGTGCGCTCCAGCAATAAGCCCATTTCTCGTTCTGCTTTTGATATATATGAAATTATGTACACCACACAAGAGAAAGTATCAGTGACAAATTTAATGTCCATATTAGCATTCCAACTACGCAGCAAATCTTTGTTGTATTGATTAACCCACACGTCTTTTGGTTGTCTTTGTAGAGTAACACTTTTTTTGTTGGTTAGTGCAGCCTGAGCAAATTCAAAAAGGTCTTGTTATACCAACTGAGGAAAACAAATGATCAGCTGAATCAAAGTTTACATCAGAATTGGAAATCATTGCTTTAACTTTCTCAAGGATTTTCATTGCAGTCTCTTTTTTCAGTTGAATTTCCTCTTTGGTCTTTGAGGTCTCATTTTAATTTCCAGATGGCGCAACTCCATAGTCCTCGGATTCACCTTTGAATTCTTTTGTCATTTTTAGTCTACTGATAAATGTTCGATTGGATGGTGGTCGAGGAAAGTTAAATCTGCAAACCGTCTTCTTTTTCCTGCATGTCTTTGAATGCCTTGTGCTGTGTTTTTGTACACTGTTTACAATCTCATGTAATTAATCGTCACTACATGGCACTGTGCATGTTAAATGTTTATCAATAAAATCCAGAACTTCTGCATCAGTGTTCTTATCAATTTGAGGAGCATTTTCAACCCAGAAGAGGCAGTGAACATGAGGAGATCCTCATCCTCAAGATTGTGGGATTGTTGACGTGCTGCACGCTGCTTGCTGTTACCTACCTGGCTACCTGCCAAACTGTTTTGAATTTACTCTTTGTAAACTAATTGGCTAAATTCTACTTTAAGAGTTTACCAACGCAATATTTTTATCTGTTGACCTTTTTACCCAACTTTTCTACACTGGGACTCTATTTCGGCATAATTAACGGAACTACTCACTCCTGAACACCCGAAGCTAAGTACCATTACTATGCCTTATCGCTGTAATTGTTGTAGCTACAACACGGAGGAGAACTATCGTCTTCGGGTAAAGATAGCAGAGTTAGAGGCTCGGCTTCAGACGCAAATGTCAGGCAAGGATTATGTTAGTGTAGAAATGGAAAAAACTGCGTCTGTGCCACCAGGAAGAAACGACAGTGTTGTTAGCCCCCCGGCACAGCTCCTGCAG
>JACXGI010010035.1:10792-29001 GCA_016801175.1 Esox masquinongy | reverse complement strand
CACAGACCGATCCCTCCACCCCCCGACACAGACCGATCCCACTCCACCTAACACAGACTGATCCCACTCCACCCGACACAGACCGATCCCACTCCACCTAACACAGACCGATCCCACTCCACCAGACACAGACCAATCCCACTCCACCCGACACAGACCGATCCCACTCCACCCCCCGACCCAGACCGATCCCACTCCACCCGACACAGACTGATCCCACTCCACCTAACACAGACTGATCCCTACCCCACTCCACCCCTGACTGGGGGCATTCCTCACAGACTTGTGGCCCGGCAAGGTGCTCGACATCCGCCACGCCGATTACCAGTTCTGTTTAACGCCAGGCAAAAGCATCACACTGGCTGTTTTGGGGAATTATGCCAGGATTTTAATTCAAGATGTTGTTGTGCAGTAATTTACTTATATCAGCGACTTTATTATCTGACAATTTCTGTGTCTATTTGAAGATGAGTCAAAACTCATATAAAACCAGTGCTGAAAAGTGTCATAAACATAGCTAAAATGTGTCAAATTGTAGTAAAGAAATGTACCTCTGCCATCAAGCGGCATACCACTAAAATGTTTCGCCACAAGGTGCTTTGCCTGTGTCATCAACCCCCAGCCAGCCCCTGAGGGGAAGTGAAAGAAGGCAGAGAAACAGAGATAGAGAGAGAAAAAGAATGTCTGTGAGTCAGTTTGACAGACAGGATGAGAGACTGAGTGTGTAACAGAAAGGGAAAGACAGAAAGTATGTGAGAGGTTGAGAGAAAGACAGAGAGAGTGTAAGAAAGAGAGAGATGCTTGTCAGGCTAAATCAAGGCAGCGGTCAAAAGGTTGCTTCTTATTCTACCCGACACCTCCCGTTTCCAGGGTAATTTATGGTTCTGACCTCTAACCCCCCCCCCCCCAGCCCGCTTCAAGCCCCCCATTTGAACTCTGTAGCAGGTTTTGTGAGGGTTTAAGGCTATCCATTAAAGAAAGGTTAGAATTGCGTCCTAAATGACATTTCGCTCCCCATAAAACGCTGGTCTAACGTAAGACGTTATATGTAGGGAACAGAGAGCCAACCAGAACTCAATATTATTCAAGACATGTTAAATTTTACAGGGTTTTTTATACCACTGCTTTCAGCCAATCAACACTAACAGTATGAACACCAGTTTATAATATCTGATATACAATGGCTTTACACCAGTCAGCATTTAGGGTTTGAACCACCAGATTTTGGGTGCTGGTACTTTTTATATTGTAGGTGCCGATGCTCCATAGTCCCTTTGAGATCATATCCTGTGAAGAGGCGCAAGAGCTCCACCAGCATTTTAGCGCTGGCTCATTCCTTTGCCAAAATCAAACCCAGGACATGCTGGAGTACAAATCTAATGTGAAAACCGTTTGGGTCTCCCTGTATGCGATTGGGTGGTGTTGCATTTCAGTGTAACCACACGACTTCTGTCCCCATGCCCGATCCACGTTCTGGCTCGAATGTTCCTTTTGGGAAGTTAAAACGTTTGCTGGTGTCTCTGTTGGGTCTCGCCTTTCAGGTGTGCCTAATGTGCCTAATGTTTCTGTCCTCATTTTGAAAAAGGCAATTTGTTGGGCCTAAATCCTTGGTTTAGGACAGGTTTAGGACAGAATTCGAAACTTGGGTTAGGATTAGAATTTGGGCTATGAATTATTGGTATGATAAGGTAAGGTTTAGGGTCAGGATTAGTAAAAGTAGAATTTAGATTGCTGAGTGTGTGTGTGTGTGTTTGTGTGTACGTATGTGTGTGTATCAGGCTCAGCTGTGACTGACTGCTTTCTCCTTAGGTCTTCTAAGAACGCATCGGCACAAATTACCTTTATTGATCGAGGGAGACAGGTGAATGACAAACAGGTGTGTGTGTTTTGGTTTAACAGGTCACATTAGGCCCAGAAGCCTTCAAAACCCTTATAACAGTCCCCATGAGGACAAACGTCCATTTCCGGCATAGGTGTTAGGTTTAGGGTAAAACTTACAATTAGGGCTAGTGTTAGAATTAAGGTTACTTTAAAGTTTAGGCATTATGAGTTAGGTTTTGGATTAGGCGTTAAAGCTAGGTTAAGTGTAGGTATGTTAGGTTACTGATGTTGAGGTTAGGTTTAGGGTTAGAGATTGGGTCTAGGTTAACTTTAGGCATTAATGTAAGGCTACTGTGTGCGTATGTGTGTGTGTGTGTGTTTGTGTATGCGCACTGAATTGTGGCCCTTGCTTATGAAAGTGTAGATGTTAGTCTGTGTATCCATTTGTCTAATGGAAGAGATTAAGAAAGAACAGAAGAGATGAGGAACAGAACAGATAATGAAAGAACAGAAGAGATGAGGAACAGAAGAGAAAGAACAAAGGTATTGAAGAACAACATTAAGAGAAGAAATTAAGGAAGAAAGGATGAGATAAAAAAAATAATAGGAGATAAAGAACAGCAGAGATGAAGAAAAAAGGAATGAAGAACAAAAGACATTAAGGAAAAGCAGAATAGATAACAAAGGAACAGAACTGGACAAAAGGAGTGCACTAAATAGAGGGAAAGGAGTGCACTATATAGAGGAAAAGGAGTTCACTAAATAGGGGAAGATTGCATTATAGAGATGAAGAAATAACCGAAGAGATTAATAATATAAGAGAAGAAAGAAAAGAAGAGATTAAGAAAGAACAAAAGAGTTGAAGAACAGATGATCAGCATAAGAGAAGAATAGAAGATATACAGAACTGACAAGATGAAGAAAGAGCAACTGACAAAATGAAGAAAGAACGGATAAAGAACAGAAGAGAAGAAAGAACAGAAGAGATAAACAGCATAGAAGGAAGAAGGAACAAATATAAAGAAACAGAAAAGATTAACGAGAGAAGAGCAGAAGAAAGAAAAGATAAAGAAAAGAACTAATGAAAAAGAACAGATGAAAAAACTGCAGAGACAGAGAATAGAAGAGATGAAAAAATGACAGAAGAGATGAAGAAACAACAGAAGAGATGAAGAAAAGAAAAGATGAAGAAATAACAGCAGAGATGAAGAAACAAGAGAGGAAGAAACAACAGCAGACATGAAGAAACAAGAGAGGAAGAAACAACAGCAGAGATGAAGAACCAAGAAAGGAGATGAAGAAACAACAGCAGAGATGAAGAACCAAGAGAAGAGATGAAGAGAAGAGAGTCACAGGCCCTGACGTTACTCACGTAACCCTGGCAACCTTAGTGTGCGGGTTGCTGCCAAGATTTAGTGTTTGAATTCATACAAACTCATCCCTCTTCCCTCATCCCTCTTCCGTCATCTGAAAAGAGAGGAGAACGACTGTTTTTCCGGCCCCGGGCCCACAAATCACTGTAGCACTGGAAAAGATACTCCATTAGGCTCCAAGTCTGACTTAAATCAATGCGTGACTTATCAAATGAGATAGGGGATTATCGGGGTAATCACCTGGCAAACCTTGCCAAGATTGTAATTATCTGGAGCACACACACATCCACGCACACACAAACTAACACACATACGCACACACGCGCACACACACACACACAGAGGAGGATATCAAACCCTTTGTGGAGGGTGAAATGTAATAGCGAGGTGTTTAAGACAAAAAGGACAAGAGCCAAATGCAGCAGAGACGGGTGTAACAGAAAGATGATGCGATGGCTGAGGGGAATAGTTTGCTCTCTCCTGTCAGACAGATGACAAGTTGGCCTCGCTCCATTAAAAGATTCACAGTTTGTATTTTTTCTCCCTTCTTCTTCGTATTTTTTCTCAACTCTCAATTTCTTGCTTGCTCTTTCGTTAGTGTTGATCACCAGTCTGGCATTTTCCACATCACCAGAGGACACTGTTGTCATCATCACCTACATCATCATCGCCGCCGTCATCAACATCATCGTCGCCGTTATTCACCATCAACGTTATCAACATTATCACCATCCTCTTTGACGTCATCACAAACATTGTTGTCTTCCTCATCATCTTCACCACCATCTCACAAGTTTTCGGTTCTCCAACAGGTGCTTGCCCTCACAGCTGCTCTCTGTGAGCTAAAAACAACCCCCTCTCTCTTCCACACCTTTCAATCCTTGGCTTAGTGATGTGCATCTGTTCTGCAGCAAAACAAAGTGCTTTATTCAAAAAGATATAAGCAGAAAAATTGACCACTCCATTTATTGTTTTCAATAGATTACACAGAAACAAACACCAAATATGAAATAAAATGAAAATGTGATTTTTGGTAATCATCTGGGTTAAAGTCGAACATAACGTCACAGGCGTGAGGCGAATCCCTGACTGTAGTCCACACATCCGGTTGTTTGGAAAATAGAGACATACAAGACAGTGTCTCGCTGAAACCCGGCTGACTCCAGTTTATACGGATACGGATACAACAGAAGATCATTTGTGGTGTGTATGTCTTTCTGGCTGTGAGTTTGATGTCCAGCAATGTAAAGTAGAATATTCTTGGTCAACCTGAGTGACAGTTCAGTCACTGTGCTACAACCCGCATGACAGCAGTTGGAGTTAACACTAAATCTGATATCAAATCCAAACGACACATCACACGTGTAAAAAACCAAACTGACTGCGTGCGGAGACATTGTCTCGAAGTGCAACACTGTCCTCCAGAGGAGGAAAGGGAGCATTACAACCCAAATGTGCAAGAGGGCAGACCAATTTCACTTTCCATTATCTAGCTCCCTCTGGTGTTAACAATTATAGCGAAAAAAGAAATTACATCCTACTCACCTAGAAAGCGGATGACAAAATGGCAATTACACAACAATGACTTTGTACATGTTTTTGTATGATCCTGCTGCAACAAGCTCCAGCCAGCAACACTGGGACTAAAGCATTTACCAGCTGTGTAAACACAAGAAAGTGCCCATTGATTACTCATGGCTTCCATGAAGATGCCAGGTTGTTAAAATACAATTGGGCTACCTACATGACCCCTCTACAGCAGATAGCTACGGCAAAATTAGGTAATATAGTCTGCACAAGATTCTGCGATACTGTAATTTGCCAGCTTATTACACGGAGGCTTGCTTTTTAACTAGTAGCAACATTGCTTCTGCATGAAACTGTCTCATCAAACGGTATGAACAGAGGGTTTGCAATTTCTACGAATGAGGTCCAATCAAGTCACATGCCTAAAAACATTTTCCCTCACTAGTGTCTTTTTAATGAAATATTGAACAAATCAAGTCTTCGTAGCAAATATCTGCAGAATCCTCATGCCATTACTTCACCCGTAAAGACACATTAAGATTTTATACGTGGATGAATTCATTGAATCTTAGAATGAGTCCTTACGTCCTCTCATTCCCCACACAAAAACTCCTCCGTTCATTTAGCAGGACCCATAAGAAACTGGACAAAATAAGCGCACTAAATAGAGGAAAAGGAGTGCATTAAATAGAGAAAAAGGTGTGCACTAAGTAGAGAAATAGGAGTGCACTAAATAGGGGGAAGAGTGCATTAAGTAAGGGGAAAAGAAGTGCACATAATAGGGGAAAAGTGTGCCATTTAGGAGCCCAACTCTCTGCTACAGGAGATAATGGGTGAGACTCTGGGAACTTAAACGCCCCAGAATGCTTGGCGTTCCACAGCAGTGTCTTGCAGCATGGCCGTCCCACTCTGTCGCCCTTGCCGGGCAAGTGCAAATGATTCACACCTTCCCACTGCACATGCTCAACAAGCCAGTAACACCCAACCGGTCACACCAAGCCAGGCACAGGTTCACACTAGCAGAAAGCCATGTTCTCCAAATGTACCAACTAATTCTGATTTACAGATGCAGTCTGGGTCTTTTTTAAATAACAAAATATTGTTTCGGTCTGAGGAAACATACTGATAGTTATCTATTAGACCATGGTAATCGTTAGCTCTCCGGTTCTGAGATGCTCCGGGTCACGGGGAGGCCATGTCACTTCAACGGCACACTCTGTGTTGTATGGTCTTCAATGCCGGAGGTGTGCATGCTTCACACCCAGGCAGGCAGCGCGACTACACCCAAAAATCAGCAGGACTCACCCCTACCCATGGGAAAAGATCGACGGGCAGATCTCAATGTTAATCAAATTCCTAGTTTAATCAAGTACTTAACCATGTTAGATTATGACATTAGGATTACAAAGACAAAATAAGGAAACACAACCTTGTAAAGGAAAGAAAAAGAGAGAGCAAAAGTTAGAGACAGAGAGTGTGAAAGAGGGAGTTAGAAAGAAAGAGAGAGCAAAATATAGAGACAGGGAGTGTGAAAGAGGGAGTTAGAAAGAGAGAGCAAAAGATAGAGACAGGGAGTGTGAAAGGAGTCAGAGAGGACGAGAGAGCAAAAGATAGAAACAGGAAGTGTGAAAGAGGGAGTTAGAAACAAAGAAGGAGAGAGCAAAAGATAGACAGGGAGTGTGAAAGAGCAAGTTAGAAAGAGAGCAAAGGAGAAAAAAAGAGAATGAGACAAAGAAAGAATGGCAGCGACGGGATGAGTGGGTCAGGTGGTCAAAGCCCAAGGACCTGAGTGGTAAAAGTATGTCCCCACAGAACCCTACAGCTGACGGTTAATATCGACATATCTGCCTTGTGCAATCTTTTCCCACGACCTCCTCAATACCAGGTCATCAGGTCAACGACGTGTTCTGTGCACGGGCCAGCTCCGGGCTCCTCCAGAGTGGCCTTTGGTTTCACCCCCGGAGGTGTGCAGCCTTCACACCAAACCATGCCGACATCTGACTGAACACAGAACAGGGTTCCCAGTTCCCACGATAAACACCCAGACATCCTGGGAAAGACCACTGGAGGAGGACGGCGAGGTCACAAGTTTCCACTTCTAAAATTTAATACAGGTTTCAGCCTACATCACAGTGGTGACCAGGTGGATTCCAAAGGTCAAAGGTCAGCCATTCTCGGTGAACAGCTAGGTGGGTGCTGACAAACAGGAGCGATTCAACACGCTGAGATGTCTGAAAAAAGCCCAGAGGTTGCTGGCCAGCCCTCTGTGATCGTAGGTGATAGCACAGCCAGCGTCCATGCAGGGGGTATTTCTGTCCATTCGACGCATCAGGTCAAAAACAGTGACTGGGTAAGTTAATGATAACTGGGCACTGGTGTGATGCTGGCTCACACAGACCAATGTCACTCTCCTCTAGGCAGACAGTACAATACCACAGACATGTCTCCCTCTGAAACACTGGAAAGGAGTTCAAAACTCCAGTTTGCACACTATGTTTGTCAAAGATCAGTTTACATACCATGTCGGTTAAAGATTTTGTTCAGATTTGACACACTGCACACAGTCAGATGAAAAGTTTAGAAACCAAGCAAGAGAATCCTCTGAGGACCCATGGTTACCAAGTGTATTGATTAGGAGGATATGGTTGAGGGCAACAAAGACTTTAGCCCAATCAATTAAAACAGCCACAACAGTCTACGACCTTTAGAGACACTGAGATACACCCATGACCAGCTCGGAAGCTTGACCAAAACCAGACTCAAGACGGCTGGTTAGCTGTTTGTTGACCAGACATTAAACTCCTCAAGACAGGCAGGACAGGACTGCACAGTTCGGGTCCACTGTGTTTGCCCCTTTGAAAAGAAGAATCATCAAACTACTTTCCCATGAGAACCTGATATACAGCTCCGGAAAAAATTAAGAGACCACTGCATCTTTTTCTTTCCTTTCCAAAAAAGTTGCAAAGGAAGGTCTTGAGTGAGGAACAGAAGGGTTAAAATTAAGAGACGACTGCAAATTGAACGCTTCTGTTCCTCATTCAAAACTTTCCTTTTCAACTTTTTTGGAAAGGAAAGAAAAAGGTGCAGTGGTCTCTTAATTTTTTCCGGAGCTGTATTATATAATATCCTAATACAAGGCACCACTTTGGGCCAGGCCCCACAGTGCTTTGGTCAAACAGTGGTGCACTAAATGGGGAAAAGGGTTGCCATTTGGGATGAACTCTCTCAGCTGCAGGCAATAGCAGATGAGACTCTGGGAACCTCAAACCCAGACAGATTGGTGTTGAAGTGCATTGACTCCCAGCATGCCTGTGTCCTGATCTGTCACCCTCCCCAGGCCAGAGCCATGACTTACACTCTCCCATTGCACACGCTCAGCGAGCCAGGCACACCGAACCAGGCGCACTCTCCACAAGCACAGGTTCAATGAATCTGGTCTGTCTGACTGGTGTGACTTGCAAATAGGTAAATCTGAAATTCATAGTCTCCGCTAATTTACTGACAGGTGATAAATTAAAGGAAAACCTGAATAAATGAGTGGAGGAACACAAACAATGAAGATGCTTTTATACAGGCGTACCGCATGATACAATTATGTATGTATGGGAACCCATGTATAAAAATCCCGCAGAGTATGAAAGGAAATTATATGAGTGAATTTGAAAATGACTTGAATCATGTTATGGCCTTGGCAGTCACCAGATCTCAACCCAGTTGAACACCTATGGGAGATTTTGGATGCGCATGTTAGACAGAGCTCTCCCCCACCATCATCAAAACACCAAATGAGGCAATATATTTTTGAGGAATGGTGTTCCATCCCCCCCGGTAGAGTTTGAGAGACGTTAAGAATCTTTGCAAAGCTGTTCCGCCTCGTGTAACGCACAGCGCACGCTGCACTATGAGTGAAAACCTCCCTCTCCAATGCCTCTGCCTTAAGAGGCGCTCAAGCGACAGACGCTAGAGCCCATGGGTTTTAGCCTCAGGTTCGAGTCTGACGCTATGTAGGTTTTTTCTTTAATTCGTCACCCATCTGTATCCATCTATTGTGGTTAACTTTTCAGTGTTTATCTTAGGAGTCTTTTGTTTTTCATTTCAAATGAGCAAGGAGAAGCATTTTTTTTGGGGGGGGGGGTGAATTTAACATTTGAATCATAAAGGCAATAAAGCCTTATAATGTTTCGTCAAGACGTCATGTATTCAACTTGTATACTTTCAAACTGGTTATAATACATTATTTTCGCCATCTTGGGGCAGGTGTGCTGCGACTCGACTTCAGCATTTCGGCAGTACAAGATATGACCTTGAGTAGGCTAACACCTGAACAATGACAGCCTACTAGCTTTTACTACTCCAGTGAACGTCACACTTGCCATGCTAATTTTTTTGGAAAGAGGTTGAAAGTTCAGTACGCCTTTAGTTCATCAACGTTATGCTTCTATAAATAGCTTATGTCAACACAAAAAGGATGCATTTCAGAATGGCCTGGATTTTCTTTTCGAAAACCATAGTGCCAGACTGAAGGTTAGTAGCTTGTGTACCAGGGAGGTGATAAACGTTTTGTTATTTAGCTGTTATTAATAAGCATCGAACAGATGTCGCTTTTGTGATGTGGCTTGCACAATAACATTTTTGGAGTCCTAGTAGCTTAAGCGTTGTGTTTTTGTGGCTTTGTTTGATATTTTTGAACTGATGTAACTAACGTACATTGCGATGTTTGCTCTTCCACCCCTTGCTGGGCTAATTCGCAGTAGACCTACTGTTAATTAATTAAAAGCACAAAAGGTGAAGTGAGGAGGTTAGCATTTTTCCGATATGATGACACAACATTTGTCGTAAAGGTAAACCGTAAATGGTCTGACATACAATGGTCTGCAAAAACAAACCTAACGCGTGTCTTCGTCCATAAGTCCCCCCTCCCTTTCTTGGTCGCAGAGCGCAGCTTGACCCTGTCCACATATCGGCACGTGCTATTTCACACTTGAAAAACAAATGGTTCAATAGAGAACACATTGCAGATAACGAACACAGGCTGTCATGGTGATTACGTAAACTAAAACTGGTATGTTGTCCATTACATGCTTAGACGATTCATTTATATTTATCACGTAGGCCTAGCTGTTATTTTTACAAATACTAGGCTACTACCACTAGGCCTACTAATTCTGCTGCTAATTATAAACACAAGTTGCCTATTGTATGCCTATCCCTCGTTTAAGTAGGCTACAACTACTCGAAATTGCCTAAAAAATCTTAAACGGGTCTTAATCCAAATAAAATGTTAGGCTAAATCATATATAGGCCTAAACCTATTCACACAACGGATTTTTCAGATAGTCTCCGAAACTTTTAAAATATCCAGCAACATATGTTTAACCTATATTCCCAAACAAGCCCCGTCTGCACACGCACACATGGAGCAAGTTTGCCAAAGTGTGACTTGACACCTTAGCGCTGTGGCACATCCACACTTTCGGAGTGTCAAAGCGCAATTTGGCACGCGCCCTGGCCGGATATATAGAAGGCGTCCACTCAACTCTGGCATCACTCTTAGTCGCAAACTCTCAGAGGATTTTCCAGCGACACTATTATCGGAAGCCATGGAGAATATCATCGCCCATTGTGGATTTGCTACTAACGGAATTGCTGGAGGAGCAAACATTGCTCAACAATCCGCTAATTTGTGGAGACCCTGGGATGCCAAAGCCGACAGGAAACTCAGATCCGCGGCCCACACGGTTAGTGAAGACCAGCTGAATTTTGAAACGAAATAATGAGTGTTGATTTAACTAATTAAAGTTGCTAATACATTAATTAAGTTACACGTAGGCCAACCATATGCTATATATTTATGCTAACAAGCGTATCTTTATCTCATCACAGCCGTACACCAACCCGATTGAAGGAGTTTCTGACAGCAAAGACAGCAAAAGTCAAAAGATCACACACCCAGTAAAGTAAGTCACAATTTCCTCTCGCCATCTTCTGGCTGTGCGTAGCCTACCGATAAACGAGATGGGCTGTCTATCCTTTCTCTCATCCTTATCCACATTTGTATTTTCTATAAATCCTAATTCGAGATTGTCTCGTGTTCTAGGTTGTTCTGGCCCAAATCCAGATGCTTCGATTATCTGTACCAGGAAGCAGAGATGCTTCTGCGCAACTATCCCGTCCAAGCATCAATCTGCCTCTACGAAGACTCTGGCAGTGACGACGAAGAGGACGGCAGTGAAGAGGAAGAGGACTCCATGAAGGAGATTAATTAAAAAAACAGTCATCATCCTAATTTTTAAAAAGCGGAATGTATATTTCAATATCAAAATGTAATATATTAGTGCATAATTTATTTTTGTAAATATATGTAAATAGGCTATAAGAACAACTAATTACTTATTTGTCAGTGTAAACAATAATTTATATTTCACAGTTACTTTTATTTAATGTTGTACCCAAAAGAGAAAAGTGTAATAAACAACTTAAAAATGAGAAATGTGCTCTTTGAATCTTTAATACTGGTTGTTGCACAATCACTTTCGAGACGATTTGATTAGTTATAATGACGGTCCTACACGCCTAAAACACTAACTACTCTGAATCGAATTATATTCTGTCTTAAATGCATCTACGCAAAAACAAAATAAGATTTATATTTTCACAAGATTTTGTAATCGCTTTATCACGAAGTCATCTCGGGCTTTGGTTGACAAACCATGACAACGATTCCTATTGTGGAGTGGTGTAATCAAGACAGGTTTCAAAATGTATGGCTTCAAATATAATCACTGATTTAACAAGGTGAAACAGGCTACGCTCGAGCGGTATTCGAACTATAATTTAAAAAAAAAATGGATCACGTGAGACGCTGAGTTGCCACCTCGCCTATTGGCCACGAGAGGTGAGAAGAGCTCGTGCAAGTGTCTGCGTGAGCGACCGCTTCCTCATCCAAACAACACAGTGCATAAATACACAAACTTTCAGGCCATGAGAAAGCTTTAATTACCCGAACAATGCCAAATGTTAAAAAATCTGATTTCGCACGTTACACATGCTTTTAATTGATTGCTTGAAGGCGCCACCCCACTACACATGATAAACGTTGTAATTAATTAAAGTATAAAAGAGAGGTATTATACTCCATATTTTGGTAATTCATTAAGGTTCTTATTAGCCGCAGGCTAAACAATGGCTGCTCTTCCAGAATTCAAAACAAAATAATGAAAATATACCTTACACTCTATTGTTATTTATAAACTTGAGCTTACGATCAAAATATGAAGCATATATACATAAAACCTTTAATTAATATCTAGTTTTGCAAAGAGAAATACACATTTTCATGTGTCACGATTATAGGCACACCTGGATATTCTTATTAATTAAATATGAAACCAAGTTTATCTGAGTCATTAGGAACTCTTCAGTGGTCATTCACGACTTCCTGTTTCCCAGGTGTATCAGTATGAAATGACACACATGTGAATTAGTTTTTCATCTGTCAATAAGGTTGTCACCTTTCTAATTTATGTAATGGCTGCAAAAGTAGCTACATATCTGAAGAAACCCATCTCCACTATTATGACAATGATGGTACTATGAAGCATTGTTTTTCAACCCTGCTCCTGGAGGCACACTGCCCTGCATGTTTTAGATCTCTCCCTGCTCTATCACACCTGATTCAAATGATCAGCTCATTATCAAGTCCTTGATGAGCTACATCAGGTATAGGAGGGCAGAGATAGATCTAAAACATGCAGGGTGGTGTGCCTCCAGGAGCAGGGTTGAAAAACACTGCAATGAAGTATCTAACTAGAATTGCAGAGGTTGGTTGATTGTTGGGGTCACCAAGCCTCGAAATTACAAAAGATGCCACCGCCTTTCCAACAAGATATTTGGATTTATTTCCAAAAGAAAGACTAATTCTCATCAAGATTTCAAACATCAATACCAGGACATGTCTAAACTTCATTGGAAGTTTGATAGGAACTAGGTTCTGTGGTCAGTGTTGACAAAAATAAAAGCTTTTTTCCACATCAAACAGAAGATGGTTTGGCGTCTAAAGCGGGGTGGTCATGAATCAAGATTTTGACCTAAACCCCACTGAAAACCTTTAGGATGAGTTGAAGAGGAGAGTCTACAAGCAATTGCCAAGGACTCTGGAGAGATTCTGCATGGACATTTCTTAAGATTCTTAAGATTTTTATAGGAACCAGTCGTATCAGATTATCACTTGCAAGTAACCAATCCTATCAAGATTTTCATAGTAACACATCCTCCAATAAGAATAGGACAGTTCCTAATCGTGATAGAAAATCCTAATGGATTGTTTTGACCAGGGATAATTTGTCTGTTATATTGTTTATACCTCTTGTGGCAAACTCTGTCACCCTGTTTCCAAACATAAGCTGTTGGTTTAAATAAAAATGTTGTTGAGCCTAGTCTATAGGCCTGTGATGTCAATAGCAACCAGTAGGTGGTGATGTTGCCCCATGATGCAGTACTGGCTACATGATGTTTGTAGCTGACTTCTTTAGGGTTGGGTTTGTTCAGAATTCAAAGTACTCAGTTCAGGAAGTTACCTGAATGTAGTATAAATTCATGAAACACTTAGCTAAATATATAATTTATTTTCCGTTTATTTAAAAAATATATATTTTGTTTAAAATTATTGAATTGGAATTTCACTTTGCGTCCTACATTGTATTACTTTAATTTAAAATGATCCATCTTTATCCTTGGAGAGGACCAGCTCCCGTCTGTTTGTGTAATCTCATTTATTGTGATCTAAAAGGCTAAACTGACCCTGATTTAGCACTACTCTGAAACCATATGCACTGTTTACCCCTCAGCAATCCCAGCAAAGCCTGCTTATAGGTCAGCATCTGCTGGCGCCACTGTTTGTGAGTGAGTGAGTGTGTCACGCTTTAGGACTGCCTGGCCGAAGGACGTGGCTATGCCAAGCCAACTGGTTATGTGCACTCACACCTGTGGAATTGCTCTGTTGACAATTTAATCTGTTCTTAAAGGGGTAATACACCCAAACCCAGTCAAATGAATCTGTTCTTAAAGGGGTAATACACCCAAACCCAGTCAAATGAATCTGTTCTTAAAGGGGTAATACACCCAGACCTTGTCAAATGAATCTGTTCTTAAAGGGGTAATACAGCCACATCCAGTCAATTGAATCTGTTCTTAAAGGGATAATACACCCAAATCCAGTCAAATGAATCTGTTCTTAAAGGGGTAATACACCCAAACCCAGTCAAATGAATCTGTTCTTAAAGGGGTAATACACCCAGACCTTGTCAAATGAATCTGTTCTTAAAGGGGTAATACAGCCACATCCAGTCAATTGAATCTCTTCTTAAAGGGATAATACACCCAAATCCAGTCAAATGAATCTGTTCTTAAAGGGGTAATACACCCAAACCCAGTCAAATTAATCTGTTCTTTAAGCGGTAACACACCAAAACCCAGTCAAATTAATCTGTTCTTAAAGGGGTAATACACCCAAAACCCAGTCAAATGAATCTGTTCTTAAAGGGGTAATACACCCACATCCAGTAAAATGAATCTGTTCTTAATGGGGTAATACACCCAAAACCAGTCATTCCTGTGTGCACCTGGGCGTAAACTGACAAAAGGCCCTGCATCCCAGCTTCTCCCCGAAAAGAAACCGTGCATCCTAGCCGTGCCCAACGAGAGGCCCCGCTCTCTGGGTCCACCCCATTTGCAGAGTTAGAAGTTCAGTGCCTACGAGGTAAATCAAGGTAAAACCCATCCAAAAAAGTTGGGACGCTGTGTAAAATGCAAATCAAAACAGAATGCAATGATGCGCAAATCATGTTTCCCTATATTTAATAGAAAATAGTACAAAGATAACATATCAAATGTTGACACTGAGAAATTGTATTGTTTTTGGAAAAATACATGCCCATTTTGAATTTGATGCCAGCAACACGTTTCAAAAAAGTTGGGACAGGGGCATGTTTACCACTGTGTTGCATCATCTCTTCTTTTAACAATACTCTGTAAGCGTTTGGGAACTGAGGAGACAATAATAAAAATAAAAATCTCCACCCTTCTGAGCCTGTCTCCTCTCTAGGTTTCTTTCTATGTTCCTGCCTTTCTAAGGAGTTTTATTCCCTAGACACAGCATCAACATCCTTCATTGCTTGGTTTTCGTCGTTTTGAAATGGGTACCTGTATGAGCACTCTGGTTTTTTTTCAAAGCCATGTAAAAGAAATAATGTTACTAAGCGGAGAAATACACTGGTTTGGTTTAAGTATTGGGCACAGTAGCAGCCTTGTTAAACCAAGTATATACCTCAAGAAATTGTAGCTCTTCAGTGATATTGTTTTTTTTTTAAATGTCGATCTGTTCAATCAATGGGAGGAGGACAGCTTTGTACCAAACACAGTTTGCTACTGTTTGACATTTTAATGTGAAAAGTGAAAATGTATTCCTGACTTTGTGTTACCATGGATTATTCATAGGTTTTTGAAATACTGTACACAATTACATTGACACACACACACACACACACACACACACACACACACACACACACACACACTGACCTAGACCAATCTTTAGAAATCTAAAATGAAAAGCTATTTAGCACTGTTTGTTGTATGTTCCAGTGTTCTGGTAGACTAGAGTCTGTACTGAAGCCACGCTTTGTTTCGCTACAGTAGCCACTGTACTGAATAGACTTGCCATTCAATGGGTGAAATCCGACATGGCAGTTCCCCAGCAAAAATGGATGTCTGTACAATTCCTAGAATGTCATTTTCTGAGACCCGGGTGCTGGGAGAGTGCCTGTACCATCAGGTGGCCTGGAGCCGCGGGTCGGGCACTAAAGAATAGCTTCTGATCCCTGTGTTAGGCAATCTTTGTGTTTGTGTGTTTTTAGCGTTTCCCAAAGTTTAACACTTAACCACTACTAAACCTAACAGCATCCATATTTTGTTTGTTTCACAGAGTTTAGTTACCAATGGCTCCTCCCTACACTGTTCAGTGCTTGTTTTCTCACTTTTCAGTGCTTCTTCTCTGATGTGAACAAACACGGTGTAGAATTTCGCCAAAGATGAAATGACAGGGATTACGCTGGCTCTCGTCTTCTGGTTTCAGGAGAAGCGATAATTGTGTGTCTCAGTGACACCTGTAGAGGAGAGGGAAGGTGCAGCTTTTCCATTTCACAATGGAAGACGCACCGGCCAACAGAAATTTGGCGTTTTAGGATGAGCTTTTGTAGGCGACACACAATCATTTTGTGAAACCCCGGTGTATAGTCATTCCACTAATACAACAGATTTTTTATGGACATTGTCTTATATCCCAATGCTACAAATAAAATCTAAAATGTCTGGTAACATTTTAGAAGTTAGTCAAATAGCAGATGCCCTTATCCAGAGCAGCGTTCAGTTTTTAACAATACCTTATCTTGATGTGACTGTGGTTCACTGTGGTTGTTGTTAGCAATCACATTATGAACTATATACTGAAAAGCCAAGCAAATTATGTTAGTCTTCATCTCTTAATAAGTCATCCCTCAGCCCTCTCTACAGTAGACATATTTAGCTGTCCTTCTGATTATGTTTTCATTATGGGATTTCTTCTATGTGGCAACTGCCTTTGTCGTCTGTCATGGCCGGGGCCCAAATGGAATCCTACTGGGACAATACTTTTAACCAGGACCAATGGGACTCTAGAAGTGCACTACTTTTAACCAGGGCCAATGGAAGTTTAGAAGTGCACTGCTTTTAACCAGGAACAATGGGACTCTAATAGTGCACTGCTTTTAACCAGGACCAATGGGACTTTAGAAGTGCACTGATTTTAACCAGGGCCGATTGGACTCGATTTATACAGCGAACACAGTGCCATGTTTTCCGTAACTATGGTCCATCTTCATTAAGCTGGTAAGTGCTCGGCCCACATCGGTGCTCTGCTTTCCAACGTGGTCTCCTACTGCAGACCTATGTTATGCTGACCTGATCTGACAGGGTGGAGGTCTTCTTTCATGTTGTACATTATTATTCCCCAAGCATATTGTCCACCTGTGCACGCTGCTCTGTCATTTTGTATTCTCCTGGAGAATGTTTGCTTTATACTTCATAAGCAGAGCTGATCATCGGGATGACGTGTATCTGTGTGTGTTAGAACATGTTTTATTATTTGGGCAACACATTTGCAAACATAAACATGGTAAAACATGGTAAAAACCTATTGTATTAACTTAGCACTAGGTAGAAATCAATGTACAAAGAATCCTGAGGATTAAATCGTAGGTTCAGAGTAAAACTGGGTTTAGGATCCCAATTTGGGTTTAATGTTACGTTAGGATTTGGATTTAAGGTTTAGGGTTAGTAAAAATGAAAAACTGAGTTAGACATGTGTGTGTGCTTGTGTTCCTGCACATCTGTTTACTTTATATGTTCGTCTGGGTACATGTGGTTGCATCAAATTAAACTGCATCTTGGACCTGTGGGTTTAGAGGATACGCATGGACATGGCAGTTCTCTGTTATTTCCATCTGCAAAATCCTTTCCTTCACTTCTTCTGAATCTGTGTTAACCCCAAAGCTTTCGCCTGGCGAGTTGTACGAAAAAATATACAAACGTGCTGTGAGTCACTCACGGATGAGAGTACCTGCTAAATGGCTGAAATGTATAATGTAACAATGTTCTTGTGCCAAGAAGCGATGAGATCCCTTTGTTCGTCTGAAACCAAGCTGGTCGATGGCTGGATCATTGTGTCATACTCTGCCCCCAAACCATGGAAACTATGGAAACAAGCAACTTGCAAGCTGCACTGTACATTGAGGGCTTTCGAAAAGTATTCAGACCCCTTCACTTTCTCCACATCTTTTTGTGTTATAGACTTTGTTTATTGTTCATTACGTCCTTTATTTTTGCCATCAGTCTGCACACATTACCTCAGGGGGACAAAGCAAAAGTGCATTTTTAGAACTGTGTGCAAGTTTATTGAAAATAAACAAACTTAAATATATTTTGTCCATAAGTATTCCGACCCATTATTCAGTATTTTCACAGACTTGAAAAAGCCTAAATCATTTCTTTACCAGCCACTTCGGCATTGTCTTGGCTGGGTGTGTTTTGTGTCTGTTGTCACAGTAACAGATGAATCTGAGCTCAATTTTGAGTGTCCTGGTAGAGAAATGTTTTTTCCCACTCTTCTCATTTCGATAGGATTGATATTTCATCTTGTGCATTTGTGGCCTGTTTATGTGTGTCTGTGTGAGAGGGATTCACATGCAGGCTGTGTACCTCAATCAATCAATCAATCAATCAAATTTATTTATAAAGCCCTTTTTACATCAGCAGTTGTCACAAAGTGCTTTTACAAAACACCCGGCCTTAAAACCCCAAGGAGCAAACAACAGTAGTGTTGAATTTCAGTGGCTAGGAAAAACTCCCTAAGAAGGCCGAAATTTAGGAAGAAACCTAGAGAGGACCCAGGCTCAG
>JACXGI010010035.1:0-10692 GCA_016801175.1 Esox masquinongy | reverse complement strand
GACCTCCCCACAAAGATACCAAAACCTGCAAATAGCTCCCTGCAATATTTTTCTGTCAGATCCCAGCTGGGGAAAAAGGGTTATGTTTAATGTTACAATTATTTTTGGCATAGGCATTACCAGCTAGAATTAAGTTTAGGCATTAGGCCTAGGTTAAATGTCGGCATAAATTTGTTTATTGAGGTTAAATTAGTGAACATGGATTTCTTGGTAAAAGTTACGCTTTAGGTCCCCACAAGGACAGAAAGACAAGCGGGTGTGTGTGCCAATGCAACAGATTTTCTAGCTGTGTGTTTCCACTCTCTCAATGTTCAAAAATGCTGGTGGGAAAACAAACCATCTGTTTGCTCCTAACACTCAGACTGAGATACAGGAGATGAAAAGAAACAAGCACTCTCTTGAAATGCAGAAAACAGTGGAAACAACTGACATGTAGTCTACAACACACTTCTCCTATATATTATGAAAAGTTTTGCATTCAAGCAGACATCAGCATCTGCCATGCACTCTTCTGCTGTCAAATGCACACATGCGGCATTGGTAACTACAGCAGTGTACAACAGACTTTCATTCCACTTTTTATAGTGTAAAGGGAAAAAACATCGTTTCCCCTTCACATTATTTAATGATTAGCAGGAGTACATTAAAACACAGAGCTAGACCTCTGGGTTAAAGCTGCCTGTGTGCCGCCGTTTAACAACGAAAGGCCGGAGATAAAGAACATTTATTTTCCCGGAAGTACAAAGGAAAAAGGCTTTCAAATAATTAAATTTCCATTATGAGAGCTAAGCTGAGCATGTGTAGGGGCACGCCATGTTCATTAATTAGGTTGCAATGTTTCACTGTTATTTTCTTCCTTTTCCTCTTATGGAGGTCTGTTTTCACGCGGTCTCTCCAGCCTCTGACGCTCTCTGTAATTAAGTTTCTCACAGACATTTCTTCATTCGCTCTTTCACTCAATGACCATTTGCAAAAATACACAGTAATAGACACACTGTCATTGTATTGCCCATTTGCTCTATTAATCATATTTTTTCTCCATATTTATTCTGATCTTTTTGTTGGTCGATCTTCGATTTCCTTATCACAGTGCTTATTTCCGTTATAACATGTAGTTCTATGTAAACGTGGTTATTATTCCTCTATGTGCGATAATATCTGATATTATTATGGTTGTGTTATTAATCACCACAACTTTTAAAGAAGAAATTTTAAGTTCCTCCCTCTAGTGTCTACAAGGCTAATAGCAGACATAATACATTTACAAGTTTCGATAGCCTTATGTTATAAAGCTTCCATGTTTGGTAGGGAATTACGGTTTTTACAGACCAGCTTGTGTATAACATATACCCAGCAGGACAGATACATCGAGCTTCCCGTTTTTAGTCTAGTATAGGAGCTAACTGGAAAACATCTTGCTAGCTTGGCATTATACGTCTGGTACGGAATTTGTATTTACAGTTGTTCTCAAAAGTTTGCATACCCTTGGAGAATTGGTAATATATGTACCATTTTTAAAGAAAACAGTGAGCAGGCAAAACACATGTCTTTTATTTCTTCTGGGATTCACATTCAGCTGTAGGTCATTACAGAATGGCACAATCATAAAACAAAACATAGCAACAAAGAAAAAAATGAACTGACCCGTGTTCAAATGTCTGCATACCCTTAGTTCTCAATACTGTGTAATGCCCCCTTTAGCATCAATGACAGCGTGCAGTCTTTTGTAATAGTTGTCTATGAGACCCTGAATTCTTGCAGGTGGTGTAGTCGTCTTGGCAAAATGCCTCCAGGTCATGCAAAGTCTTTGGTCATCTTCCATGAACCGCACGTTTGAGATCTCACCAGAGGAGGGTCAACTTGGCCTTGTGCTTAGGGTC
This sequence comes from Esox masquinongy, assembly GCA_016801175.1. Classification (NCBI taxonomy): domain Eukaryota; kingdom Metazoa; phylum Chordata; class Actinopteri; order Esociformes; family Esocidae; genus Esox; species Esox masquinongy. The sequence goes on along the minus strand of JACXGI010010035.1, from coordinate 8,812 downwards.
ACTGTTGTGCTGGATAGTTCAAGAGCGTCCCATGCACAGCTTTCGTGCAGAAGAATGCAAATTGTCTGCCAGTATTTTCTGATAACATGCTGCCTTCACGTTGCCATCAATTTTCACAAGATTCCTTTAGAGTGTACACACCCCCAAAACATCAGTGAGCCACCACCATGCTTCACAGTGGGGATGGTATTCTGTTCACTATAGGCCTTGTTGACCCCTCTCCAAACATAGTGCTTAAAGCTCTATTTTGGTCTCGTCACTCCAAATTACTGTGTGCCAGAAACTGTGAGTCATGTCAAGATATTGTCGGGCATATTGTAGCCAAGCTTTTTTGTGGCAATGGTGCTCGACCAAACAGCTCATTTTTGTTCAAGTACCGTGGTCTTGTGCTCCTTGAAACAACCACACTGTCTTTTTCCAGAGCAGCCTGTATTTCTCCTGAGGTTACTTGTGGGTTTTTCTTTGTATCCGGAACAATTCTTCTGAAAGTTTTGGCTGACATCTTTTTGGTCAACCTGACCTTGGCTTGGTATCAAGAGATCCTCAAATTTTCCACTTCTTGATAAGTGATTGAACAGTACTGACTGGCATTTGCAAGGCTTTGGATATCTTTTTACATCCTTTTCCATCTTTATAAAGTTCCATTACCTTGTTACGCAGGTCTTTTGACAGTTCTTTTCTGCTCCCCATGGCTCAGTATCTAGCCTGCTCAGTACATCCATGTGAGAGCTAACAAACTCATTGACTATTTATACACAGACACTAATTGCAATTTAAAAAGCCACAGGTGTGAGAAATTCACCTTTAATTGCCATTTTCACCTGTGTGTGTCACCTTGTGTGTCTGTAACAAGGCCAAACATTTAAGGGTATGTAAACTTTTGATCAGGGCCATTTGGGTGATTTCAGTTATCATTATGATTTAAATAGGAGCCAAATAACTATGTGATAATAAATGGCTTCATATGATCACTATCCTTAAATAAAAGACAGTTTTTTTGCATGCTCAGTCATATTTTCATCAGTGCCAAAATTTCACCATTTCTGCCAGGGTATGCAAACTTATGAGCACAACTGTATCTAGCCCTGGCCAAGGGATGAAACAGAACGACTTTTGAGCGGACCAAAATAAACCATTTGTGAAGGAGTCTATTTAAAAAAACATCTTCCCCAAATACCCTGTATATATCTCTGATAGCCACTGCTATTTCCCTGTCAATGTAGGCGTCCTATCCACCTTGATATCCTGTATATTATGAAGTAATTTCATATGTAATTCATTACCGCATAGAATTCACGCTCCTTTAAAAGCTGCACATTAGTGCAATTTACAGGCTAACTTTCCATAGAATATTCTATGTAAGTCTTATGTGGTTAACCCTTAAATGTTTCTACGTCACCAACATTCCTATTCTTCAGTGTTTAACTTGACTGCAAACCATTTGGGCAGTGGGCCATTCTCTATTCATGCAGTTACTTTCTGTGGTAAAAATAAGGGTGCCAAACATTTTTACACCTTTTAGTTTGCTAGCTCCTTTATGGAAGTTAGTCATCCTTTCTCATGGAGCTATTACAGGGCAACACATATATTATGGCCAATATATACCTGTTAGTTACCATACATTATCATTCAAAGTTTTACAGATTGCAAGATATGATTTTTTCTCCCTGAAACATACATATATTACTGTAATTCAGAAGAGGAACATAAACGGCAGAAACAAAATTATTTGCTCCCAAGACCTAATCTGGTTGGACATCTTTTGAAAAAGGATAAATTCAGTGAAAAGGTTCAGGTCACCATAAGTCAGTGTACTGTCTGTTGAGAACTGTTCCCATCTGGTTACTGCAGAAGTGTTAACAGTGAATTCTTGGCAGCGGCTTTTCAATAGAAGATGCAGAATGGCCCTTTCAGTGAGTAAAAGATGTCTAATCCCTTTGTCATCTATATTAGTTTTATCTCTTTCTTTGCTTTTCTACTCACAGTCCCTTTCTTCTAGATTTGGCCTAGATGAAAGGGACATATAATACACACACACACACACACACACACACACACACACACACACACACACACACATACACACACACATACACACACACACACAGCCTTCAGAAAGAATTCAGACATCCATCTTAAAAGTACAAGTCAAAGGTTTGGATATACAGTATCTCACAAAAGTGAGTACACCCCTCACATTTTTGCAAATATTTGATTATATCTTTTCATGTGACAACACTGAAGAAATGACACTTTGCTACAATGTAAAGTAGTTTGTACCGCTTGTACAAAAGTGTAAATTTGCTGTCCCCTCAAAATAACTCAACACACAGCCATTAATGTCTAAACCGCTGGCAACAAAAGTGAGTACACCCCTAAGTGAAAATGTCAAAACTATGAAATAACATATGGAATCATGCATTTTTTTAATAAATCAAGGTTTTTAATAAATCAAAATAAATGATTCTTTTCACATAGCAAGCATTTGTCTGGATGGCTGCTTTGCACACTCTTTGCATTCTCTCAACTTGCTTCATCAGGTAGTTGCTTTCCAACAACTAAATTATTTAGTTAAAATTCCATTGTTTAGATTTTTTTATTTTACTTTATTTTAATTTTCAAAATTTCACATAAAATACACATGATGCAGGATAATCACAGTAATCAATAGAAAAATCTATATACACTGTGCAAAAGGTGTCTGTTTAAAGAGGTAGAGCAATAAATATACTGCGAGGTGGCAAAACAGTAGTAATCGGGAGGTACACTGAAGCATACATGAGCATGTCTTAAAGTGAAAATAACTGTGCAGGTGATGACGTGCAAGTACGCCATGGGGGGTGACAGAGAGACTGGGGCATAAATGTACAAGGTGCAAAAATGAAAAAAATTGAGGAGAATTAACATGTGCAATGATCCGAAAGCTTAACAATAACAACAGTTCCTGAAAGGTAGTGAAGAAGATGGGAATTTCCAGTTTCAGGATGTTTTGCAATTCGTTCCGTTCACTGGCAGCCAGCAACTGGAAGGAGTGACGGCCAAAGGAAGTGTTGGCTTTAGGGATGACCAGAGAGATACACCTGCTGAAGCGCAGACTAGCGGAGGTTGTTGCTATAGAGACTAAGTGAACTTAGGTAAAGCGGGTATTTATCTGGCAATTACTTTGCAATGAGCTTGACGTCAGGTGTGTAGCAAGGGACTGGCCAGCTAGTGCATAGAGGTCACAGTGGTGGGTGTTATATGAAGCGCTGGTGACTAAATGGCATATGGCACTGTGATAAACTACATCTAGTGTGTTCAGGAGAGACTTGGAGGCTGTTCTGTAAATGACATCCCCGAAGTCTGGAGTTGGTGGGATGGTCATTTTCACCAGGGCATGTTTAGCAGCGTGAGTGATAGGAGGCCTTGTTGCGGAACAGGAAGCCAATCCTGGATTTAATTTTAGACTGGAGGCGGTAAACATGGGTCAGGGAGCGGTGCGAGCAGTCTAACCAGATGCCTAGATAGGTATTGACGTATTCTAGTCATATTCCAGAACTGTCCAGAGTGGTGATGCTAGTTGGGCGGGAAGGTCTGGGCAGCGTTTGCTTGAGGAGCATTCAGTTTTACCTGAATTTAGGAGCAGCTGGAGGTCTCAGAAGGAGTGTTGCATGTTGTTGAATCTCTTTTGGTGGTTAGTTGACACAGTGTTCAATGAAGTGCCAGATGTACACAGAACGGTGTCGTCTGCATGGAGGTGAATCAGTCACCAGCTGCAAGTGTGACATCATTGATATATAATGATGAATCGAACCGTGAGAATCGATTCCTGAGAATCGAACCGTGTGGCACACCCATGGAGAACAGCCGTTGGTCCTGACAGCGAGCCCTCCGATTTAACACACTGAACCCTGTCTGAGAAATAGTCAGTGAACCAGGCTTGGCCAATGAAGACGGCGGCACAGTAGTGTCTTTTATCAAAGGCAGTTATTATATCGTTTTAAGACCTTGAGCGTGGCCGAGGTACACCCGTGGCCAGCTCAGAAGCCTGACTGCATGGCCGAGAGGCTACAATGGAATTCCCAGTGGCTGATTATAGAGCTGAAATACAGCCGATTTAGCTCTAATTGAACTTTATTGGGTGTCTTATCAGAGTTGCCGCAGAGAAGAGTATTGAAGTTGTGTAATGTTGAATTAAGAACAGCTTAGATTAGCTTTTCTGCTAATTTCTTTTACAAAAAGTTTTACAATTTTGCAATGTTTTCAGAGACCAAAAGTGTATCTTTGATTTGTCATCCACGCATACGAACTCATGTCTTTCTGATAGATAGAATCTGAACCAGGCCAGAATGTGTCCGTGTAGGCCAATAAGGGTTACCAATCTCTCCAAAAGAAGGGAGCGATCAGTGGTGTCAAAGGCAGCATTAAGGTCAAGAAGCATGAGAACAGATGCGGAACCTTGGTCTGATGCCATAAAAAGGTCATTTTTCACCCTGCGCAGGTGATATGGTCACTAGTGGAACCAGGAGGAGGAGCCTAATTTAGGGCAGTACATTCATCAGGCTCAAGCCAGGTTTCACACTGGCCAATGACATCCAGCTTATGATCTCCAGTGATTAGTTAATTGACTATGATTTGAGCTGCGTGAGCCGTGTTTTTGGACAACAGTTTGTGAGCAGGTTTCCTTGAAATTGTTTGTCCATTAAGCGTTATGGGGCAATTTAACCCATAATAAGGCCTTGTTTAATGTTGCCACCGCCAATCCAATGTTAAAGCGGATCCATTTCAATTATCAGACCATTCTCATGGTCCTTCCTGCCATGACTCACGTTGTTTGCTTGCTGTGCTCCTTTGTCAGCGTGGATAAAAAAAATAGGCTTGTGAATATGCCTTGAGTGGTCCCATATGGCATTCAGTTATGTTAAACACTTGAAAAATAAGTACTCTGCTACACATGGCCTAGCATGCCAATGTTTGGATGGCAGTGGGTGTCTAAGTGATGTTCAGAGAGAGGGAGAAGAAGCCTCCATAATGTCATAACCAATAGCCCACCAGCTACATGGAGAACATACAAGGCCGGATCAATATTACACGACATGTTGTGATGTTCTGGTGAACAGTGATATTTTCTGACCTCTGGTTCCATTTGGCAGTAGTTCCTTCAACTGAGATATAGGGTCATGGTTTCCCGCTGTGGCTTTTATTGCAAACCGGCCCTGTGATCATGGCAAGCTGCCAAATTACACCACTCCAGGTTAGGAATGCTGAACACGTTCTCAGGGGCTATTCACTCCGTGATGGTTGCATTTAGATTTGTCGTAAACACATGGGGGAGGTCAGTCTGTAGGGAATCTGCTAGTCACATCAAAGCACAATTTCGTTTTCTCACAGAGCTGCAATTCGCATTTCATATTCCAGCTTTATTATTAAAGCTTACTCCTCTTCGGCACAAGTCATATTCTGGCTGGCAAACACACGGCTAATGGCACCCCATTACGTAGAGTATAGATAGTACACTAGTTGTGACCACAACCCCATCTTCCCTGGTGTTAGGGTGCAATTTTGGCGTCACCCGCTGTTATGTGGAAAAATCGTTTACAGACTACCTTGCTTTGAATACAGAAGACCAAGTGATGAATGGTCTTGTCGAGAAGCCCGGTAAGGTTTAGAATCAAGACTGTGAGTTGTTGAGTCTGGATATGATAGGGCTTTAGGGAACTGGGGATTTAACACGACAGTTTCATCACATTTATCGCTTTGATAACATTTCATCCGTTTTATTACATCCATCTGAGTTTCAGGCACGTGTCATGAATACAACACAGCTTTTATCCATGGTTCAAATGGTTTCAAAGGGCTCTGGTAAAACAATTGTGCAGCATATAAGAAATTTGGTGCCATTCAAAATACTACAAATGTTTAATGAAGCAACCAACCAAAAGAAGTTCAGAGGTTAGACCAGACAATAAATGAGTGGTGTGGGTGGTTCTCCACTGGTATTGATTTTATCATGGCATTTGATTAAACCAAAGCTGGACTTCATGTATTCTTTCTTTACGTGTATGTGTGTGTGTGTGTGTGTGTGTGTGTGTGTGTGTGTGTGTGTGTGTGCAGCTCATCTAGTGTTCATCTTGTGTCCAGGGTAGGATAACTGTCTTCACCAGGATAACAGCTGAAGATCTGAGACCATTCATGTGTGTAGAACCTCTCCAGATCCTTTAGAACCTCAAACTCAACTAAACCAGGGAAAACATATTCTAAGCCTAAGAATGACTATACAAATGAAAAAATACACAACAAAATGAAACGGACATTCGCAGCTCAGCAGTAACAAAACCTAATTCAACCTATATAGACTTTCTTTGGGGGATCCTGCTGTCCTGACACTTTTCTTCCTTTGTTCGCTGATTGTTCACAATGTATGTCCATGGTTGACAACTTAAGACTTCCTAATGAATCCGATGAACTTGAAACTACTGTGTATATATATATATATATATATATATATATATATATATAATTGGAAATTTGCGTCTATTAGATTTGGCTCATAAAAATTTCCTGGTGTGCCAATAATCTAAACAAAAATAAACCTGTTTTTGAGAAACATACATTTAAACATACAGTTAAAGCTTCTCAGTCATTTTTAGTGTTAGATCACGTAAAAAGACAACAATCACATGTTTCATAGCCTTTTTAGCTCATCTTTGCCAAGACGTCGGAAACAATTCCGTTGGACTCCGTTGTTTGTATGACACATTTTATTCTATCAGTCCACCCTCAACAGATGCTATTGGCGTTAAATAGGAGGAGGAACCAGACCAGTGTTTGCCTGGGGATGCCAATGGGTGAACATTTTTGTTTTTGCCCAGGCACTCACACACCCGATTCAGATGTTGCCCTACCACTCACACACCTGACTGACGATCAACCTGTCATCGTGTATTTAAGTTGAATCAGGTGTGTGTGTGTGCCAGGGCAAAAAACCAAAACATGCCCCTTTTGATCAGGATTGGGAAACGCTGAACTAGACACTTTCCTGTGTGGATAGTTTGGAGTACAGTAATATCTGTAAAACACCTGACATTGTCATATGCAATTCAGTCTTTGAAAAAATGACAGTATCTTCATAGGCGGTGCCCATCTACTGTTCCTGAGCACAGCAGCTACCCAGCCAACCGCCAGTCATTTAAATATGAGTTTTCGCCACCTGAACCGACATCAAATATACCCGTTGATCTGGGCTGGACTTTCTTGCGTGTTTTTCCAGGAAGTGCTTCTTTCCGGATGGTTAGGGGCGCGTGAGAGGGAGTTGTTAATGGAATCCCAAGCTGTTCCTTTGGAAACCAATTGACGTCACCAGCCCTATAGTTCCAAGTATATTTAATACGCTGATCAAAGAGACCGGTTGGTGTCAGGCCGTGTTTGATTAATTCTTTGAGCTGTGAAGGAGGAAATGCCATCTCCGGCACAGAGAGAAAAACAGAATAATAGAAGAATAAATAAATCTGAAACAAGGCTGGAATTATCCAGGAGGCATGGTGGTAGGTCACTAGCAGAATCAATGAATATTGCATTAGCCCTGCCGAAGCTGTTGTCAGGCACAATAAAACGTTGCTCTCCCACAGTTGTGTCACGCTGCTGCTAACAGTGTCACGGCGGGTGAGTCCACCAACTGTCTGAATGCTACAACAGTCTGTAATACCTACAGGGGCATTCTGGGAATGCAGTCTGTCCCTACCATCTGTTTTTCATTTGTCCTGTAAGTAAGAATTTCACTACTTGACCACACCTGTTGGTAACATAGCATGTGATAAATAACATTTGTTTACATTGAATCACTTTTTGTCTTTACGCCTCTGGTGGGGCTGGAGAAATGCAACTCTCAAAACGTATAGAAGGCCCTGGGCCGCTATTAGATAATGGTTGTTGAATTTATACAGCATGAATTTAAATTTCCTTAAGTGCATTGAGGCTTGTTTAAATGCCTTTTAAATTAACAACGATTTAATGCACATAACCGCAAACAGGTAAGCAAAGACGTAATCATATTATGAGTCCGAATGGGATCAGTCATTCTCATTAGGCATTTTTAAGTAATGTGATTTAATTATCCATGAATATGCATTAATTTAAAACTTAAACTATAACATAGAAATACATAGTGTTCTAATAGGGTGGAATGAGTGGTAGTTTTCCTGTGCTGAACAACACTTGTGTTACAGACTAACTGTAAATGTAACTCTCTATAACCCACATATGAATCGCATCCTAAATCCCATCGTGTACTGGTCAGACGTGACGCCGTGCATCTCCTCAGACCCAAATGTGTCTTTCAGCAGGAGCATCTGCTTTGTGTCAGTGTTAAGCATTAGTAGCCTCTTCGACATTAGAAACTTGTCCACTCGTCTGAGCCGCCGCTGCTCTGACGGCCACCCACCCACACGCAAACCTTATAAACCTTTCTTTGAGACGCAGTGATAATGTCGAAAAAAAGGAATTGGGGAATATATATTCTGAGACAGAGCTTGGAATATGCATTATGAGACCGCTTCATTAGGCTGAACTCTTAAACTGTCTCCTCAACCGGCCGGTAGAGAATGTTTTGATAGTGTGCATAAAATAAATGTGTTTCGCCAGTGCACATAAAATAAATGTGTTTCGACCAGTGCACATAAAATAAATGTGTTTTGCCAGTGCACATAAAATAAATGTGTTTTGCCAGTGCACATAAAATAAATGTGTTTTGCCAGTGCACATAAAATAAATGTGTTTCGACCAGTGCACATAAAATAAATGTGTTTTGCCAGTGCACATAAAATAAATGTGTTTT
>JACXGI010010034.1:0-22030 GCA_016801175.1 Esox masquinongy | reverse complement strand
AAGATCTTGCGTGGAGCCCCGGATCGAGGGAGATTATCAGTGGTCTTGTGTGTCTTCCATTTTCTTATAATTGCTCTCACAGTTGATTTCTTCATACCAAGCTGCTTACCTATTGCAGATTCAGTCTTCCCAGCCCGGTGCAGGTCTACAATTTTGTTTCTGGTGTCCTTTGACAGCTCTTTGGTCTTGGCCATAGTGGAGTTTGGAGTGTGACTGTTTGAGGTTGTGGACAGGTGTCTTTTATACTGATAACAATTTCAAACAGGTGCCATTAATACAGGTAACGAGTGGAGGACAGAGGAGCCTCATAAAGAAGAAGTTACAGGTCTGTGAGAGCCAGAAATCTTGCTTGTTTGTAGGTGACCAAATACTTATTTTACAGAGGAATTTACCAATAAATTGATTAAAAATCCTACAATGTGATTCTCTGGATTTTTATTTCTCATTTTGTCTCTCATAGTTGAAGTGTACCTATGATGAAAATTACAGGCCTCTCTCATCTTTTTAAGTGGGAGAACTTGCACAATTGGTGGCTGACTAAATACTTTTTTGCCCCACTGTATGATATATACTCCTACATAACTGATATATACTCCTACATAACTGATATATACTTCTACAAAACTGATATATACTCCTTCAGAACTGATATATATATATATATATATATATATATATATATATATATATATATATATATATATATACATATATATGTAACACCCCTTTCCTCCTAACCAGGTGGATTCCTGGTGGTAAGGAATAAGAAGGGGGTCTAGATAATTAAAACAACCTGAGTTTTCCTCTTTCCCTAACTAAATACCCTTTACTTTAAATGAGCAACCTACAAAAGAATATATAAACAAGAGGAAATTTAATTTGAGGACCAGTATTAAAAGGATTGGAAAAAACAACGTATCATCTAATAGCATGAATCACTTATAACTGTAAAATTCAAACAAACTAATCAGCATGGTGACTAATCAATAACTAATGCACAGCAACCTTTTGTTTTCATGAAATTCCTTTCACTTAAAAATGCACTCGTAATAAATAAATAATAACAATTAAACCCTGGGTACCCCTATTAAAGAAATACTCTTAATCAGAGCTCTGAAATACATTGGTGCCACCCTGTACATCAGAACTACACAGTCAAACAATGACACTGTAACTGTCACTACACCACCAAGAAATAGCTTGGTTATTATGTCGTAATTTAATACAATTGACACACTGCCAATGTAACTTTTAAAAACTATTTTTAACTCGATAACAGTTGATCTGCAGCAATTACTGTAGTTAACGGCTCTCTGCAATCAGGCATTTTTCCAGCATCTCTAAAAACAGCTGCCATTAAAAAAGAGAACACTGGATGCATCCAGACTGAACAACTATAGACCTGTATCAAATCTCCCTTTTATAGCCAAGATCATTGAAAAGGTTGTCTTCAGCAATGTTGTGATTTCGTGTTCTTTTAGACAAATTTCAATCAGGCTTCCGACCTCAGCACAGTACTGAAATAGCACTGAATACATTTTTAAATGATATATGGCTGAATACTGATTTGGATAAAATAACAGTTCTGGTTCTATTAGACCTCAGTGCAGCATTTGACACTGTAGATCATAGAACACTTCTGGACAGGCTGGAAAATTGGGTAGGACTCTCCGGGACACCCATACGGAAATGTAATATATAGCAATATATGCATGTAACTTATTAGTCTTATATGAGCATATGTTGTAAACATATATTTGGTTTTATCAACACATATGTACATATATGTACATATATGTCAAAATAATCAAGAACTGGACGTTTTAATGTCAGATTGAAATATGTAATTAATATATATGATCATGTATTTTAAAATATATGTTAAGTCTTTTAATGTATATGGTCATATATTAGAGTTCCTTATGGGCAGTCCTTAATTGGTTCAGGTCTTATTTAGATGGCCAGAGTTACTTTGTCACCATTGGCAATTATGAATCTGATAGGGTGGCTATGATGTGGAATTCCCCAGGGATCAGTTCTTGGACCACTTCTGTTCAATCTCTATTTTCTACCTCTGTGCCAAATTCTACAGAACAACAACATTAACCACCATAGCTATGCAGATGATACTCAAATATATATGGCTCTCGAACCGAATGACTACAGCTCAACAGACTCCCTGTGTCACTGTATAGAGCACATAAATACCTGGATGAACCAAAACCAAAATTGTTTACAATTAAACCAAGATAAAAAAGAGATTAGTGTGTTTGGCAACAAAAATAGGAGAACGAGTGTTAGTAAAGAGCTGGATTCTCGGGTTCTAAAAACCAGGGACCAAGTGCGTAATCTTGGTGTTCTGATAGACTCACACACATTCAACAGTCATATCAAAGCGAACACCAAAACAGCATTCTATCATCTTAAAAATATAGCCAGAATCAAGGCTTGGTGTCTTAAAAGGACCAAAAGAATATTGTCAATGCTTTCATCTCCAGTAGGGTTGACTACTGTAATGGGCTCTGATCTGTGGCAGTGCTGAAGCAGTTGACTGCTTCTATCCAAAAAGACTTCCGATTTGTCACACTTACCCCCATGATCATGAAGTGCTTCGAAAGACTGGTCCTGGCCCACCTTAAGTCCTGCCTCCCCCCAACACTGGATTCCTATCAGTTTGCCTACCGATCGAACAGCTCTACAGAGGACACCATCTCCACAGCTTTACACTCTGCCCTGACCCACCTGAACAAAACCAACCAATGTGAGAATGCTGTTCATAGACTTTAGCTCAGCATTCTACACGGTCATCCCCTCTAGGCTGGTCAACAAACTCCATGACCTGGGGATCAGTCCCTCTCTCTGCAACTGGACTTTGGACGTCCTAACCAACAGATCCCAGTCTGTCAGGTTTGACAACTCCACCTCCTCCTCCCTGATCCTGAACACTGGCGTTCCACAAGGCTGCGTGCTGAGCCCCCTCCTGTACTCCCTCTTCACCTACGACTGCGTTACTGTACACAGTTCCACCACCATCGTCAAGTTCACAGACAACACCACGGTGGTAGGCCTGATCAGTGACAATGATGAGTCAGCCTACAGGGAGGAGGTCAAGTGCCTGGCGGCATGGTGTGCTGACAACAACCTGGACCTCAAGGCAAAGAAGACCAAGGAGGCCCTGAATACATTTCTGATATGTTTAAGGATTATAAACCGAGCAGGGCTCTTAGATCCATGAACTCAGGTCAGCTAGTTAGAGCCCAGAGTCCAAACTAAATATGACAAAGCTGCATTTAGCTGTTATGCTGCACACAACTGGAGTAAACTACCAGAAGATCTTAGATCTTAGCCCCAAATGTATAAATTTTTAAATCCAGGTTAAAAACACTTCTCTTTTCACATGCTTATGACTGAGCGCTTAAACTTAACCACACTATTAGCCTTACAGCTTTTACAGTTACGTAGCTTCCTCACAGAATCTACTATACTATCTATACTACCAGTTTAGTATATGTTTTTATTAAATTTCATTTTTATACTATTTTCTATTTTTTATTCTATGTAAAGCACATTGGATTGCCTATTTAATGTATGTTTTTATTCAAGTAACCTGGTGGAACATCAAACAAATAATTTGGTTAATTGGCAACAGAACAGTAACATGACTGAGTATAAAAAGAGCATCCCAGAGAGGATTTCATAAGTAAAGACAGGCAGGGGTTCACCACTTTGTGAGAGATTGCGCAAGAAAATGGTGCAACATTTTAAGAATAATATTGCAAAGAGTTTGGGGATCTCGTCATCTACGGTATATTATATTATTAAAAGATTCAGAGAATCCGGAGAAATCTCTGCACACAAGGGACAAGGCCGAAAACCAATACTGGATGGCCTTGATCTTCGGGCCCTCAGGCGGTACTCCATTAAAAACAGACACGATTCTGTAGTGGTCATCACTGCATGGGCTCAGGAACACTTCCGAAAACCACTGTCTGTGAACACTGCACACTGCAGAATCCACAAATGCATGTTAAATCTCTACCATGCAAAGAAGAAAGCATATACAGTGGATATAAAAAGTCTACACACCCTGTTAAAATGCCAGGTTCTTGTGATGTAAAAACTTTTTCCACCTTTAATGTGACCTATAACGTGAACAATTCAATTGAAAAACAAACTGAAATCTTTGAGGGGGAAAAATAAAAAATTCACAATAACCTGGTTGCACAAGTGTGTACACCCTTAAACTAATACTTTGTTGAAGCACCATTTGATTTTATTACAGCACTCAGTCTTTTTGGGTAGGAGTCTATTAGCATGGCACATCTTGTCGTGGCAATATTTGCCCACTCTTCTTTGCAAAAGCGTTCCAAATCTGTCAGATTGCGAGGACATCTCCTGCGCACAGCCCTCTTCAGATCACCCCACAGATGTTCAATTGGATTCAGGTCTGGGCTCTGGCTGGGCCATTCCAAAACGGTAATCTTCTTCTGGTGAAGCCATGCTTTTGTGGATTTGGATGTGTGCTTTGGGTCATTGTCATGCTGAAAGGTGAACTTCCTCTTCATCTTCATCTTTCTAACGGACGCCTGAAGGTTTTGTGCCAAAATTGCCTGGTATTTGGAACTGTTCATAATTCCCTCCACCCTGACTAAGGCCCCGGTTCCAGCTGAAGAAAAACACCCCCAAAGCATGATGCTGCCACCACCATGCTTCACTGTGGGTATGGTGTTCTTTGGGTGATGTGCAGTGTTGTTTTTGCGCCAAACATACCTTTTGGAATTATGGCCAAAAGGTTCTACCTTGGTATCATCAGACCATAACACATTTTCCCACGTGCTTTTGGGGGACTTGATGTTTGTTTTTGTAAACTTCAGCCAGGCTTGGATGTTTTTCTTTGTAAGAAAAGGCTTCCGTCTTGCCACCCTACCCCATAGCCCATTCATATGAAGAATACGGGAGATTGTTGTCATATGTACACTTATGCACCCAGATTATTGTAAGGTTTTTATTTTTCATTTTTCCCCCTTGAAGATTTCAGTTTGTTTTTCAATTGAATTGTTCACATTATAGGTTACATTAAAAGTGGAAAACGTTCTGACATGATTTATCTTTGCCTCATTCCTTTACATCACAAAAACCTGGCATTTTAACAGGGTGTGTAGACTTTTTATATTCACGGTATAAACAAGATCCAGAAACACCACTGCCTTCCCTGGGTCTGAGCTCATTTCAGATGGACTGAGGCAAAATGGAAACCTGTCCTGTGTTCTGATAAAACAAAATTTGAAAATCTTTTTGAGAATCATGGACGCCGTGTCCTCTGAACTGAAAAGGAGAGGGATCATGTTTACATGTTATCAGCGCACAGGTCAAAAGCCAGCATACGTGATGGTATGGGGGTGCATTAGTGCACATGGCATGGGTGACTTGCACATCTGTGAAGGCACCATAAATGCTGAACAATATATACAGATTTTGGAGCAACATATGCTGCCATCCAGATTACGTGTATTTCAGGGAAGGCCTTGCTTATTTCAGCAAGACAATACCAAACCACATTCTGCACGTATTACAACAGCATGGCTCTGTAGTAAAAAAGTCCGGGTGCTAAACTGGCCTGTCTGCAGTCCAAATATGTCACCCATTGAAAACATTTGGCGCAATAAGGAAATGAAAAATATGACATAAGAAACCCCAAACGGTTGAGCAGCCGAAATCCTATATCATACAAAAATGGGAAAACATTTCACTTTCAAAACTACAGCAATTGGTCTCTTCAGTTCTCAAACGCTTACAGAGTATTGTTAAAAGAAGAGGTGATGCAACACAGTGGTAAACATGCCCCTGTCCCAACTTTTTCGAAATGTGTTGCTGGCATCAAATTTCAAAATGGGCATCTATTTTTCCATAAACAATAACATTTCACGGTTTCAACATTTGATGTGTTGTCTTTGTACTATCTTCAGTTAAATATAGGGATAAATGATTTGCACATCATTGTATTCTGTTCTTATTTGCATTTTGCGTAGCATCCCAACTTTTTTGGAAACAGGGTTGTATATTTAATACTGGCGGTCAATGGAATAAATATCACCAGTCACAATATAGGTCATCTTTGCTTTTGTTTAAAATAAAACAAACCTCCTAAAACCAATTGTTTTGATAAGGCACAATACATGAAAAAAGTTAGATGGATTTATTCAGGTGAAATAAAACCTTGCTCTATGTGTCTGTCTCACCCTGTCTGTCTGTTTGTTTGTCTGTCTGTCTGTCTGTCTGTCTCACTCACCCTAACCCTGTCTGTCTCTCTCACTGTCAGTAAGACTTGTGAACATAGGATCTATTCATTACACCAAACAATATTTTTAGTTGCAAACATTTTTTCCAAACAGAAGGGAGGGAGGGACCAAACAAAATATCTGATTATAACGCATTGTTTGCAGCTAAATGTTTCGTTTAAAATACACCCATGGAAACACACACGATAACAGCTAGATGATTTGAATTAAACACTGATCACTTACTACCATCTTGTGGTGTTAAGAAAAATCACATA
The DNA here is from genome assembly GCA_016801175.1 of Esox masquinongy. NCBI lineage: Eukaryota > Metazoa > Chordata > Actinopteri > Esociformes > Esocidae > Esox > Esox masquinongy. Next base: position 15,474 of record JACXGI010010034.1, on the reverse strand, counting down.
CATTTCCATTTTGAGCATTTAACTTAAAATGAAGAATAAGTGTTGGAGCAGTGTTATTCAATAAATGTTAATATGAACTATTCTTACCAGCAGTTGTGCTGTGGTCGGCTGTAGGAATTTTTGGTTCTCCAGCGGAGCTGGGTTCTACATCTGAGTTGGGTTCTCCAAGTAGCGGACCAGCACTGACCGGTGGCTCTCCAGGACAGTCCCAGACATGGTTGTGGGGAGAGGAAGAGGTCTTTCTGGGGAAGAGAAAACGGTTCTCACAAATACCTGTGGCCAGGTCAGACCTAGCTTTATGGGAAGGGCTGACTCCCTTGCATGGTCTTTCTGAGCTGGGTTCTGGATGTACTGGGGTTCCAGTCTCAGTAACCTGATTCTGAACCATTGTGACTAGACGGTTCTGAGAAAATGTTGAAGCTGAAACATTAGAAAATAGTTGTATCGCATTGTTTAAAAGAGGACCTTCCATCATCTCAGGTCGTTCAGTTTGACTTGGAGAAGCTTGGTTCAGAACAGGTCGTTCAGTCTGACTTGGAGATGCTTGGTTCAGAACAGGTCGTTCAGTCTGACTTGGAGAAGCTTGGTACAGAAAAGGTCGTTCAGTCTGACTTGGAGAAGCTTGGTTCAGGACAGGTCTTTCAGTCTGAGTTGGAGACTTTTTGACTGTAGAGGCCAGGTCCTGGTCAAAACAACACACTGGTGCAAAATGCTGGCACTCTACTGACTCCAGAGGCCCACTGACTTTCTGTGTCACGCCTATACCTGTCCCCTGGGTTTCATTGACAGGTACAGACAAAAAGCCAGTTTGAAAAGCATCCTTTCGCATTGTGGTTCCTACAGACATCCCCATCCCTCCAAGCAAATAACCAGGCCCTGTCCCTGTTGTCATACACTTTCTTTCAATCTGAAACTGTGATGTCATATCCTGTCGTTCTATCTGAGGTTCTATTAGTGCCAGCTGTTCGTCTGAGATGAGCTGAAGACAGATTTGGAGGTCTGCTGTCTGCACATGAAACACCTTCTGACCCTCTGCCTGGTTACTCAGACTGACAGTGAATGGAATAGCAGGTAATTGTTCGGACCGAGGGTGTGTTGACTGTGCTCTGGTGAAGGGTATGTTATGGCATGGTAAATCTGTTGTGTTATGGCATGGTGATAGTGTAGGGCATGGTTCTGACTGGGCAGAGTTAGTCACAGTGAATGACGTACCATGGCATGGTAAAAGACTTGTGTTGACCTCTGTGGTAACATAGGTCAGAAGGTCAAAATGGTCAGGTGCTGGTGTTAGGTGGCTCGGGGTGGTGGGAATGCTGGGAACACCAGACCTACTGTGTGTTGACATTGTGGAGGGTGGTGCAGAATGCTGACTCTCTTCTGAAGAGGTGAGAGGTCCTGAAGAGGTGATGGGTCCTGAAGATGTGAGAGGTCCTGAAGATGTGATGGGTCCTGAAGATGTGAGAGGTCCTGAAGATGTGAGAGGTCCTGAAGAGGTGATGGGTCCTGAAGATGTGATGGGTCCTGAAGATGTGACAGGTTCTGAAGATGTGAGAGGTCCTGAAGATGTGAGAGGTCCTGAAGATGTGATGGGTCCTGAAGATGTGACAGGTTCTGAAGATGTGAGAGGTCCTGAAGATGTGAGAGGTCCTGAAGATGTGAGAGGCCCTGAAGATGTGACAGGTCCTAAAGAGGTGATGGGTCCTGAAAATGTGAAAGGTCCTGAAGAGGTAAGAGGTCCTGAAGATGTGATGGGTCCTGAAGATGTGAGAGGTCCTGAAGATATGACAGGTTCTGAAGATGTGGGAGGTCCTGAAGATGTGACAGGTCCTGAATATGTGACAGGTCCTAAAGAGGTGAGAGGTCTTGAAAATGTGAGAGGTCCTAAGGATGAGAGAGGTCCTAAAGATATGGCAAGTCCTGAAGATATTACAGGTCCTGAAGATGTGAGAGGTCCTGAAGATTTGACAGGTCCAGAAGATGTGAGAGGTCCTGAAGATATGACAGGTCCTGAAGATGTAAGAGGTCCTGAAGATATGACAGGTCCTGAGGATGTGAGGGGTCCTGAATAGGTGAGAGGTCCTGAAGAGATGAGTGGACCTGAAGATTTGATGGGGGGATCAGGGTAACTCTGGATAAATGTGAAACCTGCATTATTATGGCTTATAGTTTTAGGTTGTGTTGGGGTTAGGTCTGCAGTATTATGGCTTACAGTTCTAGGATGTTTTGGGGTTAGGTCTGCAGTATTATGGCTTATTGTTCTAGGTTGTTTTGGGGTTAGGTCTGCAGTATTATGGCTTATAGTTCTAGGTTGTTTTGGGGTTAGGTCTGCAGTATTATGGCTTATTGTTCTAGGTTGTTTTGGGGTTAGGTCTGCAGTATTATGGCTTATAGATTTAGGTTGGGTTGGGGTTAGGCTTGCGGAGTCTATCTCAACTGTTGGAAACCTCAGCTGGTACTTAGGGAGGAAACTGGTATCAGATGAAACAAAGGAGGTGCAGGGGGAGAAGGTGGCAAAGTGGGGGTTAGCTATCCCATGACTGACTGAGGATAAGACTGGGGCTTGGTTCTGGACTGAGGCTTGGTTCTGGACTGGGGCTTTGTTCTGCACTGGGGTTTGGTTCTGGACTAGGGCTTTGTTCTGCACTGGGGCTTGGTTCTGGACTGGGGTATGGATCAGGATTGGGGCTTGGTTCAGGACAGGTGTTTGGATCTGGACTGGGGTTTGTTTCAGGACTGGGCTTTGGTTCTGGCCTGGGGCTGGAATCAGGACTGGGCTTTGGTTCTGGCCTGGGGTTGGGATCAGGTCTGGGGTTTGGTTCTGGCCTGGGGCTGGGATCAGGTCTGGGGTTTGGTTCTGGCCTGGGGCTGGGACCAGGACTGGGGTCTGGTTCTGGCCTGGGGCTGGGATCAGGCCTGGCACTTGATTCAGGTGACTGCTGCTGTTTTCACTTCCTTCTCCCTGTAGACAGACACTTGCCTCAATTTTCAGCTTTTTCCTATCTGGGGGAACATGGCTGCATTGGGATGCATAAGAGTAATTCTTCTGGTGGGTCACCGTCTCAGATACAAAATCAGTCTGGTAAGAGTTGCCTGTTCTTGCCATACAAAAGATGTCTGTTGACACTGATTGGGTTCTCACAAGGGGGTGCTTGATAGAGGATGAGTGGGTAAAAGAGGAGGTTTGTGAGAGGGGATGCTTGACTGACATATGTGAGATAATGTGTGTGAGAGATGAGGTGTGTGTGCTGGTGTTTGTGCTGTGAAGATGACTGGGGATGTGATGTGAGTGGACATGATTGAGAGGTGAAATGTTGGCTAGGAGACAGGATGGATGGATTCTAGTTGTAGTACTTCCGGTTGTAGAGCCCAGTGACGTCACTCTACTTTGTATTCCAGAAGAGACCAGGGATGTCACACTATTTACTGTTCCTGTACAGATCTGTGATGTCACAAGTTCTATGTTGACTCCTGAGCCGCTCCTCTGAACCCCCAGGGTTCCTTCCTGTTCCAGACCAACTAGGGACCTCTTAGCCTTCAACACCCCAGGATCAGCTGTCTTCTCTGGGCTGTAGAGCTTTGTAAAGGTCCCTCCTCCACCTCCATACATGTGCCACTTGTTATAAGCAAACTTCTGGGACTTCTTCCTGTGGCTCTTTTTGCTTGGCTCTCCACACGGGCCTGTTGTTGGATCCAGACCTAGTGGACAAACATTTTCTCCTGCTAATGACGTCATCGGTCCCTCCGCCGGGAGACCGTCCACGGCTCCCTGACGGACCAGTGGGTGGTGTCCTGATGCATGATGGTCCACAGACTTGGTGGTGAAACCTAGTGGATACAACAGTCCAGTGCTGCTCTTACGGCCCAGGTGAGTCCTGTCGCTGTGGTGCAGAGAGGCTGAGCCAGTTCTGTCAGTACACTGACATCCCACACTGTGGGGAAGGGAGCTGCTACGTGTCAGAGAGGCATGGTTCTGAAGGCTGGTGGAGGTCTGGGTGGGGACTGAACTATTTAGACCTCCCCTCCCTCCCATCTCAGCCCTCTGCCAGGCCTGGGGAGGCCTGTTGCTGGTCTTCATGTCAAAGTGGAAGGAGTCTTTATAGGTGTAGGGCAGAGGCAGGTCGATGCTTCCCTGTTTGGACAGGATGGTCCTCCTGGGTCTGACTGTGTCCAGACGTTTATCCTCTACTACCGCGTTGTTCTCGGAGATCAACTTAGAAATTCTTTCCTCCAGACTTTGCTGGGCCTGGACTGGTACTGTGCTCCTGGCCTCCATGCCTGGGTGTTTATCTGTGTGTGAGATGTGGAGACGTGTCACAGTGTGTTTGGGGTTTATCTGTGTGGTTGTGTCTGAGGGCTGTGTGAGTGCCTCTGTGTGTGTAGCGTTAGTTTGATCAGGCAAAGTTTGGAAGTTCTCCAGTTGGTCCTTTAGCTCTATATTAGACTCTGAAACTGACGTCATGCTATGGTTATGGGGTCCAGGCCCAGTGCTAGGGTTGTGGGGTCCAGGCCCAGGGCTGTGGTTGTGATGTGATCCTGACCTAAGATTTTGGTTGTTGGGTTCAGGCCCAGGGCTGTGGAGGTTGTGATGTGATCCAGACCCAGGGCTCTGGCTGTGAAGTGGTCCTGGCCCTGGGTTGCGGGGTCCAGACCCAGGGCTATGGTTGTGGGGTCCAGACCCAGGGCTCTGGTTGTGTTGTGATCCAGACCTAGGGCTCCGGTTGTGTTGTGATCTAGGCCCAGGGCTCTGGTTGTGATGTGGTCCTGGCCCTGGGTTGTGGGGTCCAGACCCAGGGCTATGGTTGTGGGGTCCAGACCCAGGGCTCTGGTTGTGTTGTGATCCAGACCCAGGGCTCCGGTTGTGTTGTGATCCAGGCCCAGGGCTCCGGTTGTGATGTGGTCCCGATCCAGGGCTGGATGTTTCACTGAAGCCTGAGTCAGTACTATCATGGCTCAGGGACTTCCCTCTGGATAGAAAACTTTCATGTTTCTGGGCCGGCACCCTGGCAACAGAACCGTCCCAGTGAGAGAAGATGGCTGGCTGTCTCTGGAGCAGGAGGTGCCGGGTCGGGGTCAATGTAGGCTTTTCCATATCTGTCTTTTTCTCTCTTCCTTCATCCTTTGTTTCCCCAGGGTCTCTCTTGCCCCCATACAGCTCTGTGCTAAGAACTCTATTGGACCCAAGAGCCAAGACTGTTTCTCTGTCTCGGCCTGTCCCATTCCTCTGAGCAGTGCAGAGTGAGGTGGTGGTGGTTGCAGTGAGACAGCTGCCGGGGACCTGGCTGGGGCCCTCCAGAGAAGGGCTAGAGGTGAGGACATCCCTGCTGCCAAGAATGTCCTGGTTGTGGTCCTGTAAACTTTCCACGCTGCCCGTGGAGGAATGGCTTTGTAAACTGCCAAGACTAGCTAGGGATCCTGAGGATGAGTAACCCTGCTGAAGATCCTGGTATCCCTGGAGGCTGTCTTGGCTGCTCAGTGATCCCAGTGACCCTTGTCCGGATCCAGACTCTGAGCTGAGGCGAGCGTGGGCCTGGGTGCGCCGGTGCTTGTACAGGTTACTCTGGGTCTTGAATGAGATGCCGCAGGTGGTGCAGGGGTACGGCCGCTCCCCGGTGTGACAGCGCAGGTGTTTTTCCAGGACACTGGGCTTTATGCAGTCCCGGCCACACTGAGGACACAGGTGCTTTCCAGTAGACCTGCTGGGTCGGACAACAGACACAGAAGAACCAAGCCCTGGAGGTCTTTCTGGAGCGGCTGGCCGGTGAAGCTGCAGCCCAGCTGGGAGGTGAAGGGTCAGGAACGGCAGGGTCTCCGTGGAGCCCAGCTGAAGGATAGGGGCTATGGTAGGGACAGAGCCCATGGACAGATGAAGGGCTGTGCTAGTGTCCTTGGAGACTTTGGGCTGTATCTGGGTCTGTTGGTGTGACGGCAGTGCTGGCATAGTGTGGAGGAACATGGTGGTTAAAGCAGCCTGGGGCGTCCTGCTGTTCTTGTTGTCTTTCTGCCATGAATCTGAGACTAAGCTGCTACCAAGCGCCAGAACATTCACCAAGCCTTGCTTGCCAGTCTCCATGGTAACAGCACTGCCGTGGTGTTCCAATACAGGGCCAGTAGTTTAATTATCTGGAAAAGAAACACAGTTTTCAGGATCATATAATTTGGTCAACATTATAATGATGATTACTGAGATCAAAGATAAACTTAATCACAGACTGACAGATTCACTGACTCATTTACTCACTAACTTACTGGCTGACTAAACTAATGACAAGCTACTTCAGTGAATTATTGACTGACTAATTACTGACTGACTAACTTGACTCACTAACAAATTAACTACACTTATGCTACCCAGAATCATAGCAGAATCATCACTAGGATATCATGAAACTCTTTTAGACAGAATCAAACTCTGTCTGAATAGGAATGTGACAACTGGTTCGCTCTTACAGCCCACAACATTAACTTAGAAAATACATTGTTTTCTGAAAATATGGGTGTGGAACGTTTAGTGAGATGGAAATTAAGTCAAAAGCGGAGAGAGAGCAGTAGCACACAAAGACACAAACACAGACACTGTGTTAGAGAAAGAGAGAGAGAGTGCTGAGGAGATAGAGAGAGAGAGGGAGAAAGAGAGAGAGAGAGAGTGCTGAGGAGATAGAGAGAGAGAGGGAGAAAGAAAGAGAGAGAGAGTGCTGAGGAGATAGAGAGAGAGAGGGAGAAAGAAAGAGAGAGAGAGTGCTGAGGAGATAGAGAGAGAGAGGGAGAAAGAAAGAGAGAGAGAGTGCTGAGGAGATAGAGAGAGGGAGAAAGAAAGAGAGAGGGGGAAAGAAAGAGAGAGGGGGAGGGATAGTGGATGATAAGAGCTTACTTCAGCGCTTATGAACTACAGCAACAGCTATATGCATGCCTTTCACAGAATGGAATGTTTCTGCTACTATGCTTTACTCTGATCTTGGATCCTAAAATGAATGTTCACCATCAGTCTGTCTCTAAGACTTAAAATGAATGTTCACCATCAGTCTGTCTCTAGGACTTAAAATGAATGTTCACCATCAGTCTGTCTCTAAGACTTAAAATTAATGTTCACCATCAGTCTGTCTCTAGGACTTAAAATGAATGTTCACCATCAGTCTGTCTCTAGGACTTAAAATGAATGTTCACCATCAGTCTGCCTCTAAGACTTAAAATGAATGTTCACCATCAGTCTGTCTCTAGGACTTAAAATGAATGTTCACCATCAGTCTGTCTCTAAGACTTAAAATGAATGTTCACCATCAGTCTGTCTCTAAGACTTAAAATTAATGTTCACCATCAGTCTGTCTCTAAGACTTAAAATGAATGTTCACCATCAGTCTGTCTGATCCTAAAACGTATGTTTACCAGCAGTCTGTCTCCGAGACTAAAATTAATCTTTAGTAGCAGTCTGCCTCTGAGACTAAAACGTATGTTTACCAGCAGTCTGTCTCCGAGACTAAAATGAATCTTTACAAGCAGTCTGTCTCTGAGACTAAAATTAATGTTTACTAGCAGTCTGTCTCTGAAACTAATATTAATATCAACTGTCCCAGACTTTTATGAATGTTTTCTTACCCAGTGGATAACAAACAGATTCTATTCCTGTTATAAATGTTTTCCTACCCAGTGGATAACAAACAGATTCTATAATAAACAGATTATATTCCTGTTGTAGCAAACTGACTAAATTTAAGAACCTACATGTTGATGCTCTATTCAAAATGTACAGTTGTTTCTCTCAGTTCTGTTGCTGTTCTCAGCTCTGCGTCAGGTTGTATGCAACAAGTGTCTCAGAGTAATCTAATTTATTATGATCTAGGGTCAGATCTTTCTGTCCATGTAATCGTATTCATTATGATCTAGGATCAGACCTTCCTGTCCATGTAATCTTATTCATTATGATCTAGGATCAGACCTTCCTGTCCATGTAATCTTATTCATTATGACTGAAGAATCAGAACTTCCTGTCCATGTAATCTTATTCATTATGATGTATGATCAGACCTTCCTGTCTATATAATCTTATTATGATCTAGGATCAGACCTTCCACTCCGTGTAATCTTATTCATTATGATCTAGGATCAGATCTTCCTGTCCATGTAATCTTATTCATTATGATCAAGGATCAGATCTTCCTGTCCGTGTAATCTCATTCATTATGATCTAGGATCAGATCTTCCTGTCCGTGTAATCTCATTCATTATGATCTAGGATCAGATCTTCCTGTCCATGTAATCTCATTCATTATGATCTAGGATCAGATCTTCCTGTCCGTGTAATCTCATTCATTATGATCTAGGATCAGATCTTCCTGTCCATGTAATCTCATTCATTATGATCTGAAAGGGAAAACTGATCCTAGGTCGACGGTCTTTCTCTGGGACCCCATGTGCTCTAAACTGTTCAGATGTTTCAGTGGAGTTTGTGTTCTCTCTTTCCGAAGAGGAGGGATAATCGAGAATGAGATCTGGAGATGTGGAGAAAGAGGCACAGGTTTCTGAGAAACACACATTGCAATATTTAAGCAGTAGATCTTTTTACTTTGGTCAAATTAACTCACAGACTGGTCTTGGGCACTAAATAAAAACCTACTACTACCACAGTGACCCCCTTTACAAGGAGGTTTTCACCTAGTGCATGCAGAAATGTTTAGCGTAATATTAACATATTATATATGAATTCATAAAAATAGATGGGACAACTTTGTCTTTTCTGAAGATGTAAACCCTTGAAAATAGCATAAAAGTTATCCTATGGGGATGCATGGCACCCCTCTACCCTTCTACCCCAGAGACCCTTCTACCCCAGAGACCCTTCTACCCCAGTGACCCCTCTTCCCCAGAGACCCCTCTACCCCAGAGATCCTTCTAACTCAGAGACCCTTCTACCCCAGAGACCCTTCTACCCCAGTGACCCCTCTTATCCAGAGACCCCTCTACCCCAGAGACCCTTCTACCCCAGAGATCCTTCTATCTCAGAGACACCAGTACCCCAGTGATCCCTCTACAGCAGAGACCACTCTACCCCAGGGACCCCTCTACCCCAGTGACACCTCTAATTCAAAGAGCCCTCTATACCTCATGGTCCCCTCTACTCCAGTAACCCTTCTACCCCAGAAACCCCTTTACTTCAGTGACCCCTCTACCCCAGGGTCCCCTCAACCCGATTGACCCCTCTACCCCGGAGACCTCTTTACCCCAGTGACCCCTCTACCTCAGACTTTATGGTCTTTCTAAAACTTAGCTTCAAGATCTTACATGATGCTCTTGATGAGAAGGAGAAATGTTTAACGGGCATGCCTTCTTCTGCACTGTTCAACCAATCCAGTAGATTTGGTTAAGATGGAACTTCTTCTTAACAATGCCTATAATTGGAATAACATCACAGCATCTGTCTCTCTCCATTTTCCCGAATACCTGAACATCCGCTTGTGACTGAAGTATGGTCTTCCTCTAACTGCAAAGCCTTCACCGCAGAGACGCAACTGAATAATACAGTTAGCATGCCTTCCTGTAACCCCTGTTCTCACTTCCCAATCACGTATGAAAATCAGTTTTCACCCAAATCTTGGTCTTGGCTTTCCTATTCATAGTTATTGTGTGATGTTCTATATTTGGTACATTTCAATCTTTTAGCAGATTTATCCAGATCAACTATCAGTCAGTACATTCATCTTCAGAGGTAGTAGCTAGATGGGACAGACATGCATCATGGTACATTTTGTCCCAAATAAAGTTATCATTTAATCATTGTGAACAGGCTAACCTGTTCAGAACCGGCAGAACTGCGGTAAGGTGAAGCTACTCTGCCGTTATTCTGATATTACAGTGATATTGTCAAAGATTGAACTGACCAAACAATATAGGTGAAACCGTAGATACTAGGCTCTCGGGTTAATAAGGTCCCAATCTTGTTTAATGGTGGCAAACCTCACAAACAGCATGAGTGAATAACCTATGACACGGCAAATGGAACAGCAGAGACTCACCTCTTCAGTGATGTTCTCTTGGCCGCTGCTTGGCTGTGGTCCTCCCTCGGACCATGTCATCTGTTCAGGAGCTCTTCTCTACAATGTCCACCTGTCGGCACTCAGCAGAAACACCCAGGGCTCAGATGAATAATAGTATATTAGTCAGCCCCAGACTCATATGCACATGAAGCTATTAGACAGCTCCAGACTCAGCTGAAAGGGAATCTGTTAGTCAGCTCCAGACTCAGATAGAGGCGTCAGTCAGCACGATTCTTCATGCAGGCCTTTGTTCTACTCTTCTCTGTTGGTGATAGAGTAGCAGGTGCTGTTCTGCTGCTTGCTGCTCTTTCTCTCTCTCTCTCTAGCTCTGTCTTTCTCTCCCTCCCTTTCACTCTCTTTCTCTCTCTGATGGTGGTATTTGGTCATGTATTGTAAGTGGAACTGGTTCTATACTGCTGCTCTCCCTGCGTCTGTTTGATCAAGTCTGAGGAAGTGTTACAGAGAGGAGGAAACTGCCAGTAGCCAGCGTCACTCATGCAAATTAGAGAATGAGAGACAGAATAGACAGATAGACAGATTGAGAGAGATAGATCAGAGAGATAGAGAGAGAAGGCCGAGAAAGAGGAAGGAGAGAGAGGGGAAGGGGGTGGGGGTTAGTATGACAACCTTGTTAGGCAGAGTTTTAGAGCAGTAGTTGACACCGTACAGAGAATCAGAGGAGCTAGACATTGGGTTTTTTATTCAGCCAAGTGAGCCAGATGTTGATTTTGAAAGTCAGCTGCCCATTTGCCTGCTAAATGGATTCTTTAAAGCAGCAGGTGGCCTGCAAGCTTTAACAGGTCCTCAAGTAATTTTGGGATGACAACACTGTTGAAAAAAACATTCAGGAAAGAAGTTGTTGCCATACAGTGAGTGGGGGGAGAGAAGATAGAAGACACAATGAACAAATTTCAAGTGATAAACTAGAATATGTGAAAAAAAAAACTTGATAAATGAGGAAGTGCAGCATATAGTAGAAAGACAAGTGCTCTGAGTCAATCACACCTAATAGATTAATGTATTCCACCTGGCATGTTTGATTTGCCCCTCCTGACTAAATCAAAATCCATACAGACCTAGTGTACCTTACAGACCTAGTGGACCTAGTGTACCTGTATCTTCCTGTACATGAATGTAGTAAATGTTTTACATCTAACTGTGCAGGGATGTAATATATGTTGTACATTCATGTAGTATATGTTCTACAGCGATGTAGTATTTGTTGTACAGTGATGTAGTATATGTTCTACAGGGATGTAGTATATGTTGCACAGTGATGTTGTATTTGTTGTACAGTGATGTAGTATACTGTATGTTCTACAGGGATGTAGTATATGTTCTACATGGATGTAGTATATGATCTACAGGGATGTAGTATATGTTGCACAGTGATGTTGTATTTGTTGTACAGTGATGTAGTATACTGTATGTTCTACAGGGATGTAGTATATGTTCTACAGAGATGTAGTATATGATCTACAGGGATGTAGTATATGTGGCACAGTGATGTTGTATTTGTTGTACAGTGATGTAGTATACTGTATGTTCTACAGGGATGTAGTATATGTTCTACAGGGATGTAGTATATGATCTACAGGGATGTAGTATATGTTGCACAGTGATGTTGTATTTGTTGTACAGTGATGTAGTATACTGTATGTTCTACAGGGATCTAGTAGATGTTTTACAATGATGTAGTATATGTTCTACAGGGGTCTAGTAGATGTTTTACAATGATGTAGTATATGTTCTACAGGGATCTAGTAGATGTTTTACAATGATGTAGTATATGTTCTACAGGGATCTAGTAGATGTTTTACAATGATGTAGTATATGTTCTACAGGGGTCTAGTAGATGTTGTACAGTGATGTAGTATATGTTCTACAGGGATCTAGTAGATGTTGTACAGTGATGTAGTATATATTCTACAGGGATCTCGTATATGTTCTACAAGGATCTAGTAGACGTTCTACAGGGATGTAGTATATGTTGTACAGTGTTGTATTAACTTTTGAATAGGGTTGTAGAATTTGTTCAATAGGGATGTAGTAGATGTTGTACAGGGATGTAGTATATGTTGTACAGTGATGAAATATATGTTCTACAGGGATGTAGTAAATATTGTACAGTGATGCAGTATATGTTCTACTGGGATGTACTAGATGTTCTACTCTACAGGGTTGTAATATATGTTCTACAGGGATGTAGTATATGTTCTACAGGGATGTAGCATTTGTTGTACAGTGATGTAGTAAATATTGTACAGTGATGCAGTATATGTTCTACTGGGATGTACTAGATGTTCTACTCTATAGGGTTGTAATAGATGATGTACAGTGATGTAGTAGATGTTTTATGGTCTCCAGCCTACTCATTCTAACACCCTCCCTCTTCCCTGCCTGCATCTCACCCACTCATACAGGCTGGAACACAGGGACGATAATGTGTGTGTACTCAGTTTGCTTGCAAAATGTGTGTGCGTGTGAGAGAGAGCGAGATACAAGGGGTGTCAGTGCATCTGGGGTTGTGTGTGAGTGCATGTGGGTGGGAGTTTGGTGGGTGTGGGTGTATGTACTTGTGTGTGTGTGTGTGTGTGTTTGTGTATGGGGCTTATGTTTGTGTGCGATTGTGTGTGTAGGCAGAGCAACCTGCTGGTCTCTCAGTTTAGATCTCTCTGAAATATTTGTTCTCTGAAACATGATTCATTATTTCATTTAACATTAGTATTATGTTTGGCAGACTTTTAGGGGATTTGAGACTGGACCTCAATATGAAACACACAAATACACCTGTCATACCACCACACAGGGCCACATCAGGGTTGGAGAAACCTACAGGAGAGTGGATCTCCAGGAACAGGTTTGGTGTTAAAACCTACAGGAGAGGGGATCTCCAGGAACAGGTTTGGTGTTAAAACCTACAGGAGAGTGGATCTTCAGGAATAGCTTTGGAGTTAAAACCTACAGGAGAGTGGATCTCCAGGAACAGGTTTGGTGTTAAAACCTACAGGAGAGTGGATCTCCAGGAACAGGTTTGGTGTTAAAACCTACAGGAGAGTGGATCTCCAGGAACAGTTTTGGTGTTAAAACCTACAGGAGAGTGGATCTCCAGGAATAGGTTTGGAGTTGAAACCTACAGGAGAGTGGATCTCCAGGAATAGGTTTGGAGTTAAAACCTACAGGAGAGTGGATCTCCAGGATGGGGTAGCCCTGCTGTAGCTAATGATAGAATGCAATAACCAGTTCAACAACCAGTTCTCCCATTGTGTCCTCTCTCATACAACAGCAGATCAAATCTATTTTATGGTCACATGCTCAGGGACATTGTAACTTTCAAGCCCTTCACAACAACGCAGAGGCGAACATGAACAAAAACATGAGAAGATAATCACCCTTTATATCCAAGTCTAATTGGGCTTGAAAATAAAATAATTGATCCAGATTTGTTTTACTGTTCCAGGGTTCTCTGGGTAATGATGTTAAACCAATTCTTTGCCCTCTTCCTTCCTATTCCCCACTCTTCCTGGTAATTCGCAGAGTCAACCCGGTATTTAATGGACTATGGAATATGTAATGAATTCTTGGCTCTGTAATGCCGTTGAGGCAGTTTATCTCTTTGGCCTTGTCTGCCTGTCCACAGAAACAAACTGTCTAATGATTGTTCTAATGAGGAAACACCCAGAGACAAGTTATTTTATCATGTAGGGTGACTCATGATTAGCTGGAGAAGGTTTGATTTAGTTCTGGGCTGTCAGTCATCTCAATGGTGTAAACATGTTTTTAGAAATGTATACAAATTTAGTGAAAAAAAACCTGAAATATGTCGTGCATAAGTTGTATGACCTTTAATTCAGGACTTTTTATAAATGCCTTTGGAAGCCAACAGAACTTCAAGTCTTCTTTGGTATGTCTCTACTAGCTTTGAACACCTGGATTTGGACATTTTTTACTATTCTTCCTTGCAGATCCTTTCATGCTCTGTCAGGCTGGATGGGAGCGTTTGTGGTCAACCCCAGAGATGTTCAACGGGGTTCATGTCTGAGTGTTGGCAGGGCCACACAAAGACATTCACAGACTTGTCCTGAAGCCACCCCAATGTTGTCTTGGCTGTGTGCTTAATGCCGCTGTCGTGCTGAAAGATAAATCTTTGCCCCAGAGGTCCTGTGCTCTCTGGATCAGGTTTTCTTCAAGGATCTCTCTGTATTTTGCTCTGTTCATACTTCCCTAAATCCTGACCAGTTTTCTAGTCCCTGCCGAGAAGTATCGCCATTGCATGATGCTTCCACCACTGTTTCACCATAGGGATGGGACTAGCCTGGTGATGAGTGATATCTTGTTTTCACCAGATACAGCGTTTGGCATTCAGACCTGATAGTTCAGGTCTCTTCAAACCAGAAAAAGTTGTAATTATTTTATAAACGTCCCCGCATCTTTGTCAGATTGCTTTGACCCAGTTCGATACCAGAGTCTGCAGGCAGTTCCTTGGACTTAATGGCTTGCTCTGACATTGTCCTCACGTGGATTATGAAGTTCGAGATACATCTCAGCTGTGATCAAAAGACACAAGATGCATCAGAGCACAATTGGGATTGTCAAAGTGTTGGAATAATTATGTACATGAGATATTTCATTTTCAATAAAGTTTATTAAAACATGTTTTCACTTTGTCATTATGAGATATTGTGTTTAGATTAATGGCAAAACATAATACATAATCAGTTATAATTGAAGTCTATAACACATCAAAATTTGTGTTTGTGTTCCATGTAAACAGACAACTTTTACATTTCATCTGTTTCTGACTGGTTGGTGGCTCGTTAAACCCTGGTCTCCACGGAAACAGCCTGCTGCTCTGAGGAACCATGATTAGTGTTGGCATGGTAACCAACCATCTCGCTCGCGCACCAGTTCAGGCAGAAGAAGGAGTCTGTTGTCACAGATGGAATACAGCAGAACCATATGATATCATGAACATCTACAGATGGATTACAGCAGAACCATATGATATCATGAACATGTATAGATGGATTACAGCAGAACCATATGATATCATGAACATGTATAGATGGATTACAGCAGAACCATATGATATCATGAACATGTATAGATGGATTACAGCAGAACCATATGATATCATGAACATGTATAGATGGATTACAGCAGAACCATATGATATCATGAACATCTATGGATGGATTACAGCAGAACCATTTGATATCATAAACATGTATAGATGGATTACAGCAGAACCATATGATATCATGAATATATATAGATGGATTACAGCAGAACCATATGATATCATGAATATGTATAGATGGATTACAGCAGAACCATATGATAACATGAACCTGTATAGATGGATTACAGCAGAACCATATGATATCATGAACATGTATAGATGGATTACAGCAGAACCATATGATATCATGAACATCTATAGATGGAT
>JACXGI010010033.1:0-28711 GCA_016801175.1 Esox masquinongy | reverse complement strand
ACAGGTAATGGCTTCCTCTCTGTCAGTAGGTTAGTCGTTTACAGGTAATGGCTTCCTTTCTGTCAGTAGGTCATTGTTTCAATGGATTACTAGTTTGGGGCTATTAGGCTATCTTAACTTCCTTTGTCACAGTGGAGTAAAATACTAGTTTGGGGCTAGCGGGCTAGCTTAACTTCTTTTGTTACCATAGAGTAAAATACTAGTTTGGGGCTAGCGGGCTAGCTTAACTTCTTTTGTTACCATAGAGTAAAATACTAGTTTGGGGCTATTGGGCTAGCTTAACTTCCTTTGTTACTGTAGAGTAAAATACTAGTTTGGGGTTAGCAGGCTAGCTTAACTTCCTTTGTTACCATAGAGTTAAATACTAGTTTGGGGATAGCAGGCTAGCTTAACATCCTTTGTTTCCATAGAGTAAAATACTAGTTTTAGGTTGCAGGCTAGCTTAACTTCCTTTGTTACAGTAAAATACTAGTTTTGGGTTGCAGGCTATCTTAACTTCCTTTGTTACAGTAAAATACTAGTTTTGGGTTGCAGGCTATCTTAACTTCCTTTGTTACAGTAAAATACTAGTTTTGGGTTGCAGGCTATCTTCACCTCCTAAAACTGTACCTCCCTCCATGTCGTGGAAGCCCAGGATCCGTCTTACTGTAAATATGACTAATTTCATGACAGATTACTGTTTGTGCTCCAACAGAGGCCCAGGAGAGACCCTACTACGCAGATTACTCGCCAATTCGTCTCAACATTCACACATTGTGCACCAGTCACTACCTAGACCTCTTCATCACCATCATCATCGCTACCAACGTCCTGACCATGAGCATGGAACACTACAACCAGTCCCAGGTAACTATAGCAACCACTAAAAGGCTGATGCCTTCAATTGCCATTTTATTGAAGCAAGCAATCTGTGTGTGAAAAATGAAAGAGAAAAAAGTGAAAATCACATATTTAAGGAGAAATTATGTTCATAGTTAAGCTTTTTCCCTGAGTCTTTTTAAATAAAATGATGTCCTTGATCCTTTGCTTGCTACCAACAATATGAAAGTCACAAAGTCTAACAAACTTGACCCAGGTCTGTTGGTTAGGTCTGCACCATTTATTACACATATTTTATTCAAAAATTATTCCTAAAGTATTTTGTAAAATATGGAAAACCAACCATGTGCTACAACTACATAAAGGGGTGAATACTGGTGACCTTGATAATTATCAATCCCTGAACTGTCTTGTCTTGTTAAAATGTTGATTGGTAAATATACAGCCCTTTTTCAACAGACAATTGCATATTGAAGAAATATCAGACTGGTGTTAGATCTGAGCACAGAACCTTTACAGTCACCTTACTGGTTGTGAATTATATTGCCAAAGCTTTGGATGAGAAATCAAAATTTATCACTCAATTATTGACTCCACAAGGTTCCATTTTGGGTCCTTTACTGTTCACTTTATGTATAAACTATATCTCTTATAGACTGTTTAATTTCTATGCTGATGGATGTTATAGACTTTTT
Organism: Esox masquinongy; assembly: GCA_016801175.1. Taxonomy (NCBI): domain Eukaryota; kingdom Metazoa; phylum Chordata; class Actinopteri; order Esociformes; family Esocidae; genus Esox; species Esox masquinongy. Next base: position 27,197 of record JACXGI010010033.1, on the reverse strand, counting down.
AATTTCTATGCTGATGGCTCTTATAGACTCTTTAATTTCTATGCTGATGGCTCTTATAGACTCTAATTTCTATGCTGATGGCTCTTATAGACTCTAATTTCTATGCTGATGGCTCTTATAGACTCTTTAATTTCTATGCTGATGGCTTTTATAGACTCTTTAATTTCTATGCTGATGGCTCTTATAGACTCTTTGATTTCTATGCTGATGGCTCTTATAGACTCTTTAATTTCTAAGCTGATGGCATTGTACTGTACACTACAGCTCCCTCTCCCGAACAAGGATTTGCACTCCTGCATTTTGATTTAACTACTACAAAATTCACTTACAGACCTTAGGCTGGTGCCAAATGCAAGTAAAACTAAGTATATGCTATTCTCAAGGTCCCAAAATATACAATTGGATGATTTAAAAATTACTACACTTGACAGTTCAGTTACAAAATATGTTCCTACCTGTAGATGCCTTGGAATTTGGTTAGATGATTATCCCTCTTTTATAACATATATTGCTGAGTTGGTTACAAAGCTGAAGATCAATATGTTTTTCTAGAATGTCATCTCATCACAGAAAATAAATTGTACTGGCCACGTTTCTGTCATTGCTTGACCATTGTGATATTCTATATTTTTGAACCTTTATTTCAGCAAGGAACACGGACTGAGACCAATGTCTCTTTTACAAGCTGGGCCCTGCGTATACATGTTTACACATACAGTTTAGGTACAATGATTAAAAACAAACAGAAAAAAAAACAGTGTACAGACAAAACAAGACACAGAGAACAGACAAAACAAGACACAGAGAACAGACAAAACAAGATACAGAGAACAGACAAAACAAGACACAGAGAACAGACAAAACAAGACCCTCACAGAGAACACAAGACAAACTACTTGATATATGCTTGAAAAACGGTTGTTTTCAAATGCGCTGTCAAGAGTAGTCCTAAAGATTAAGCATGCCACTCATAGTCTGGAAGAACAGCTTTTAGCTACTACTATTCTATCTTGATAAAATACCCTTTTACTGTGATTACTTTTCTTTATGTACAGTACCAGTCAAGTCTCTTTGCGTACAAATTTAGTATTTTATATTTATGTTTATGTTCTTATTTTGATTATTATTACTGCTGTAATACAGAGCACAACTACCCGAGGTCTCAGCTTGGTTTTCCTATTTCAATTCAATGTGTGCGTGTGTGTGTGTGTGTGTGTGTGTGTGTGTGTCTGTTCCAGTATCTGGAGGAAGGACTGAAGTACTGCAACTATGTGTTTACCTTGGTCTTTGTCATTGAGACCACCCTGAAACTCGTTGCTTTCGGATTAAGACGCTTCTTCAAGGAGAGGTATGAACACACACACACACACACACACACACACACACACACACACACACACACACACACACACACACACACACACACACACTGACACTCAGACATTCAATAAGCACACGTTTTAATTCAGATCCCAAATGACCTATCACAGTGTTCCAGCACCACCTTTAGGACTCTTGACAGGCTGAAGTCATCTGAAACTAGACATCTTTCTTGAAGAAGTCCTTGTCTTACAACATGTAAAGAGTTGATCCTATTGTTCCATGAGCTGAAATAAAAGATACCAGACATTTTCTCACAAAAGGCTGATTTCTGTAAAATTATGTGCACATTTTAGTTTATCTCTGTCCGTTTACATCTCTGTCAGTTTACATTTGTCAGTTTACATCTCTGTTATTTTACATCTCTGTTAGTTAACATCTCTGTTATTTTACATCCCTGTTAGTTTACATCTCTGTTAGTGTACATCATTGCTAGCTCACATTTCTGTCAGTGAGCATTTTCTGCTTTGCCAAGAAAATCCCCCTGCTCTAACAAAATTGTTGCATGTTACATTTACAGTAGGGATGCACCGATACCACTTTTTTCAGACCGGGTACAGGTACGAGTACTTATATTTGGGTATTTGCCGATCCCGAGTACCGATACCAAGTACTCAAAGCTGCACTAGGTAGGATTTTTTCAGTAAAAAAACAAAAGTTTTGTCCCCAATAAACATGTTGTGGACCGGGTTCTGGTGTTTCCACTTTTCTATGATCACCTATATTGATAGTTATTTTATCAGTGTCATTCACGAATGAAAGAAAAACAAGCGTTGTTTTGCCATGAAATGAAATAGCTTTAGCAGTGTAAAGTTCGTCTTCAGTTTTGCTAGCAATTGCTCAATTCTTATGACTATTCCAAGTTGTAGGCTAAGTAGATCCTAGTAGGCCTATTACTGGCTAATAAGCTGTTTAAACGTCCAGTGGCAAAAGCCATACAGTTCATAGATGCTATTTGTGGTGGAAGTAAACTTCACAAGAAACATTACTCAGTTTAACACAATGATTAATGGTGTCTAGCAAAATATTCAAACTTGGCATGATGTTAATGTGTACTATACACTAAACAGTAATGTGTACTATACACTAAACAGTAATGTGTACTATACACTAAACAGTATGTACTTCATCATCCGTGAAGTATGAACTTGTAGTACGTTGTATGTAGTGTGCGATTTGAGATTTGGCTGATATGGATAGCATTAGTACAGTACGCAGTGGGGAGCAGCTAGAGACCAGGACGACAAACTGCCAATTCCACCCTTGTCTACTACAGCATACACTAAAAAAACTGCAAAGAAGCAAAAGACTTAAACTACCTCTCTATAACTATAGCAACCTGGAACCCTAAGCTAAAATTAGCAAGGCTAAAAATAATGTCAAACTCTGAGTTAGCACTCTTTTTTTGGAACAGGTAGGCTAATTCTATTTTTCATATTATTATTATTCTGAACTTCATTCTCTATTGGGCATTGGTGCGGAACTGCTTTCTGACCGGTGAGTAATTGCAAAATGCTGTAACTGTTTTCTTACTGAAAAAATCCTAGTGCAGCTTTAAGGCAGTATTCTTCCATAAAAATTATTATTACCATCATAATCCCATATTAACAACAACCAACAACGGCTGGTCATCAAGTGCACTGAACTCAGCAAGAGCCTCTGCTCTTTCATTTTTTTCTGCCCGCAGGCTGTCTCTGGACATTTTATTTCGCTTCTCCAGTGTTTGCTGCAAAGTTGGCTGTTGTGGTTCTGCGTTGCTAGCATTAGCATCCTCCTTGAACTCTGTGCTGTGCTGAGTCTAAAGATGTTTGATCAAATTGCTTGTGTTAAATTAGTGTTTTTCCTTTCCTCCTCTTGACAGTTTAGCAGAGCAGAGCTTGCACTCAGCTTTACTTGTGTAATTGCTGACATCTCCGTCTTCCGCTCCACCAATCTGAGTTCTATATTCTATACTTATGTGGCCATACAACCATCAAGTTTCACTTAATGTTTCCATGACGTGGTATCGGCGCATGGTATCGGCATATTTCAATGAGTATGAGTACAAGTACATGAGCCCAGTATTGGCCCAATACTGGTATTGGTATCGATGCATCCCTAATTTATATATTTTTGTTCATTGTAGTTGTTCAGGGTAGTTTATCCTGGTGTTCAGTGTAGTTTATCCAGGTTTTCAGTGTAGTTTATCCAGATGTTCAGGGTAGTTTATCCAGGTGTTCAGTGTAGTTTATCCAGGTGTTCAAGGTAGTTTATCCAGTTGTTCAGTGTAGTTTATCCTGGGATTCAGTGTAGTTTATCCAGGTGTTCAGTGTAGTTTATCCAGGTGTTCAGTGTAGTTTATCCTGGGATTCAGTGTAGTTTATCCAGGTGTTCAGGGTAGTTTATCCAGGTGTTCAAGGTAGTTTATCCTGAGATTCAGTGTAGTTTATCCAGGTGTTCAAGGTAGTTGATCCAGGTGTTCAGGGTAGTTTATCCAGGTGTTCAGGGTAGTTTATCCAGGTTTTCAGTGTTGTTTATTCAGGTGTTCAGTAAACCAATCAGCTGATGTTCTCGCAGTACAGCTTTATTATTGTGGAGTTCCTGGTGGTACGACACGCCTGGAGGATGGGCAAGTGGATGTTGGTTGGGGTTGCCTCGTCTTGTTGCGCTGTGACAACTTGAGTTGGAAGCTCAGTGGAGTTTGTTGGCCATCATGTTTTCTCCAACATGCTGTATATGTAACCATCAATACTTCCTGGTTGAGTCGGTCGCCTGATTGGCAGAATGTGCTTTGGAAGGAGTCTTCTGATGCTTCCAACTGTCACAAACAACATGCCATACATGAATAAAAAAATAAAAATAAATTTAAAAAGAAACATGCTGATTTCTGAAAACAGTTTCTTTTAATGCTAGGCCTCATCTGTGGGTTCTTCTGTTAGACTGTAGCTCTTTATCCTGAGGGACAAAAAATTCAACATTAACATTTTTTAAAAATATGCTTTTCAGGATCAGCAATCTTGCCGTTACTTGTCATCTTTTGTTACCACAGTACCTCTGTCCTAGAATGTCAAAAACAACAAAATCGCAAACGTCATGTTGCTCGTCTCCTTGAATAGCCTGTGGACGTATTGTAATGTATGTCTTTGTGTGTGTGTGTGTGTGTGTGTGTGTGTGTGTGTGTGTGTCTGTGTGTGTGTGTGTGTCTGTGTGCAGGTGGAACCAGCTGGATCTTGCCATAGTGTTGTTGTCCATCATGGGCATCACTCTGGAGGAAATCGACCTGAATGCATCACTTCCTATCAACCCCACCATCATACGCATAATGAGAGTACTGAGGATCGCTAGAGGTACACAGAAACACAAACACACACACTCTGGATTTATGACTTTTACCTTAAACTCAATTAAATATATAGATACACACTGTTGTCCCTCGGTGTGTATATGTGTGCGTGTCTGTGCGTGTGTAATGTGTTTTCACTTTAGTGTTGTAGTGTTTATGTAACGTGTTTGTCCTCTCCTCAGTGTTGAAACTGTTGAAGATGGCGACAGGAATGAGAGCTTTATTGGACACTGTGGTTCAGGCTCTGCCCCAGGTAACTAACTACCACAGTAAGCATTAGACTGAGAGCTCTGATATTACTCATATTACTAACTACCTCACTAAAGACGAGAGCTCTACTGTCTCAGGTAACTAATTATCACACTAAAGACGAGAGCTCTACTGTCTCAGGTAACTAATTATCACACTAAGGATGAGAGCTCTACTGTATTAGGTAAACAACTACTACACTGCGGATGAAAGCTCTACTGTCTCAGGTTACTAACTGCCACACTAAAGATGAGAGCTCTACTGTCTCTGGTTACTAACTATCACACTAAGGATTAAACCTCTAATGTCTCAGGTTAACAGTGTTGGTGATTGTTGCTTTTCAAAGTGACTAATTACAGTTACTAGTTACACTTTCCGTAAAGTAACTAGTTATGTTACTTAGTTACTTGCTGTCGAAAGTAAGGCATTAAGTTACTTAGTTACTTTAAGATAAGTCCTTTGATTCCATATTCACTTGTTGGTCACTTATGCCCAGAAGGCAGAGATTTAATGGGACTTTGTATAATTATGTAGTCAGGTACTGCATAGTCAGTGTCACTCAACAGCGTATAGTATTAGCCTATCAATCATTATCCAGCGAGAGTGACCAATCCTGTTATCTCAAGTTATCATATACCATAATGCCAAATAATATGTGTGTTTAGTTCTTTAATCAAGAATCTCTTATATCAATAAATAATATTGTATTGCAAGTGCCTCCACATTTTCAGGCCAGGCTTATTATACAGCCTATATGTGCAGACTTAAATACTAGATAGATCCGTTGTGGTGAACAATGAAGAACAAAAATAACAGCTGTAGCATTGTACACTGATAAACATACCTTCTCAAAAAGAAAACAGCAATTTGAAATCTCTTTGCAATAATGTGCATAATCCATTGATGTTTCATTACTTTATTCAGAGCTGAATAATTACTAAATCTGTTTTTGAAATTATTCAGAATAATCGCGTTTAGTAGTAACGCCTTACCCCCAACACTGCTAACTAACACACTAAGGATGAAAGCTCTACTGTCTCTGTAGAGAACTCCCACTGTAACTAACTACCACTGGTTAAAGCACGGTCCGAGTTTCTGTCTTTATGATATTTAGTAATTAAGCAATAAGGCATGAAGGGGGAGTGGTGTGGCTTAAAGCAATTCTTAAGCATGATGCAATGCAGAGTGCCTGGAAACAGCCCAGATACCACAAACCCGTGAGGTGCTTTAATGCTATTATGATAATTTTTCATTTTAGTCATTAACTTTCTGGTCAAATGTCTTGCTCAAGGAGGGAATAACCAATTTTTCACTTGGATTTTGGATCAAGGATTCAGAGTAGCTGATTGGTCAGAGGTCAGATGCTCTCACCTCTAGGCTTCCTGCTGCTCCAACCTGCTACCTCAGACATTTCAGCAGTATAACATGCGCCAAAGCTCTGAGCACATCACCATTCAGAGTTCTTTACCACTTGATTTATAATATCTGTTACGTCATTCAGTCTCATTCAGTAATGAGTCTCCCTCCGTCTGTGTCGTAAGGTAGGGAGTGTGTGGGGTGGGGGGGTGTCTGGACAATGTGATTATAATGTATCCTGCTTCTCTAGGTGGGAAATCTGGGTCTTCTCTTCATGCTGTTGTTCTTCATCTATGCAGCACTGGGAGTCGAACTGTTCGGGAAACTGGGTCAGTCTCAGTGCTGTGTGTGTGTGTGTGTGTGCCTGTGGATCTAATCAACGCTGAAGAGCTGTCCATGAAATGTCATTAATTGCATCATAATTACATTGATGTTTTTAATCAGTCTTCTCTTCCTCTCAACTCTCTCCATCTTCCTCTCTCTCCTTTCCTCTATTCCCTCTCCTTCTCTTATTATATATGTCTCTTCTCGGATTCCCCCCTCACTCTCTCCACTTCTCTCTCTCTCTCTCTCCCCTTCTATCCCGTTCCATCTCCCTAACCCTCTCCTCTTCCTCCTCTTCCTCCTCTCATTCTATTCACATTCCTGCTTTATTGTCTCCCTCTCCATGTTCTCTCTGTGGTTCCAGAGTGTTCTGAGGAGAACCCGTGTGAGGGCCTGAGCCGTCACGCCACATTCCAAAACTTTGGAATGGCGTTCCTCACACTGTTCCGCGTTTCCACGGGAGACAATTGGAATGGCATCATGAAGGTAATGTGTCCACAGATCACTATAATTAACCAATCACATCACAGCTGGTGAAACATGGCCAACCAATCAACCAATCACATCATGGCGGGTGAAACAGGCACAACCTATCAACCAAATCACATCGCAGTTGGTGAAATTGGGTTGATTGTTTGCTTAATTATTGTTTTCAGAGGAGATCTGCAGAATCCTGTTATTCCAGCACACGTATGTTTTACACAACTATGTTCTAAATTATGTTCTAACCCATTCAATGTGCTGGAGTTCTAAACCAATGAGTTTGCCAGTGTCTGTCTTTCCAACAGTACCCTGGTGACAACCACTATTGTTTGGAGAACACAAAGAACTCAGAACAAAACGCTGAGGGAACCGGAGAGTTATCTGAGAAGATCATTGGCTGACACTACTTCTATTCCCCCCGGTCACTGCCTGGTGATTGGCTGATATCCCATTCCGTGAGACACTGGCTGTCTGAAAGGCTACTGGCTGGCAGTGTCTGTGCTGAAGACTCAGTGACTGAGTCACAGCTCCACCTTGTGGACAGTTTTACTAACACATTACATCACAACACATTTGCACTCTAAGAATTCATCCATTTTAAAAGGCTTTTATTGGCCTGTGAAGAGTGGAAACGTCCTGGGCATATTGATATACAATATGTACAGAATTCCTCAATCACTTAACACCAATCACAATCACTACTCAATGCTATGGGCCTCTAGTTCTGTACTTAACAAGTCACTACTGCTGTCAATGCTATGGACCTCTAGTTCTGTACTTAACAAGTCACTACTGCTGTCAATGCTATGGACCTCTAGTTCTGTACTTAACAAGTCACTACTGCTGTCAATGCTATGGACCTCTAATTCTGTATTTAACTAGTCACTACTGCTGTCAATGCTATGGGCCTCTAATTCTGTATTTAACTAGTCACTACTGCTGTCAATGCAATGGGCCTCTAGTTCTGTATTTACCTAGTCACTACTGCTGTCAATGCAATGGGCCTCTAGATCACTCCCATATGGCTCAGAACACTATGGTGCTAGCAAATCCAGGTCATGGGTCATGTTTTTTTTTTGTACATTTTTGTCATTTAGTACACACTTATTTATAGTGACTCACAGTTAGTTCATTCATCTTAAGCTATGTGGGAATGTCTCCTTAGCAACTCATCTTTTGATTTACCACTTGTTTTGTAGCATGTTAGCCATATTTTGTTCTGAAGCACATCTCTTACATTAAAATAATTATAGACTAGTTGATTCAAAGTCTGAATGCTGATTGACTAGAGTATGTAATATATGAGATTGTATTCCTTGAGTATGATATCAAATTTCTCTTTACTGTATACTCTGCTTGAGGCTCTTTTTAAATGTAATTTGTGTCTCTCTCACTACTACCAACAAAAAAGTATTTAAAAATGGTCGCCCTCTGCTGGTGATATGAAGGATCTGGTTGGTGTGATTGGCTGATTACATTGTTCAGTTTCCTTGTCTCCTCCCCCCGTCTCCCCTCCCCCTGTCTCCTCCTCCCACTGTCTTCCCTCTCTCCCTCCCCCATCTCCCCTGTCTCCCCTCCCCCTGTCTCCTCCTCCCACTGTCTCTCTCCCTCCCTCTCCCCAGGACACGTTGCGTGAGTGTCGTTCTGATGACCGCTCCTGTTTCACCTACCTGCCCCTGGTGTCGCCCCTCTACTTCGTGACCTTCGTCCTTACAGCCCAGTTCGTCCTGGTCAACGTGGTTGTGGCTGTGTTGATGAAGCACCTGGAGGAGAGCAACAAGGTCTGTGGCTTCAGCTCAGATTGGTGGAGCAGTGCCCTGCACTCCCACTGGGGCCACCAACAGAAATGTAACTGCTTGCTTTAAGTGCCAGAGAGCAAAACTATTAAATCAATTGAATTTAAATTTTTTGAAATTAGAAACATCAGAAGCAACACTTTTATGGAATTCATGCCAGTGTACAGCAATGACAAAACTTTGGAATCAACATCAGATTATTTTGGTGTACGAATATTGGTATCGGGCAAGAATGTTTGTATCGGTGGATCCCTGAAATGTGTCACTGAAATGTAACTTGAATTTAGATTGAGTTGAATAATTGTAATTATTATAAGGAACCCCCTCCAGTCCCACGCTACATCTTAAAATAGTCAAAAAATAGACTGTACTGTGAATGACGTTGTTGTTTACAAATGCCTGGGAATATGCATTAATGATATTTATGTAATATGTATTCATTAATTTATATATTGTGGCGAGCTTGCATGAAATAGAGCATTAGACAGAGACTGGTATTTTATACAATTCCTGTGTTCTTTACACCGCACAACCCCAGGAAAAGTGACACCTTATTACACAATTCAACAAGGAACATGAACCCCAGCCATGTAAGACTCTGTCACGGTAACCACAGTTTTGATTCTCACACTGTCCCAATCCCCTGAACACAAACAACCCATAACTTCAATAACCACATATATTAACTAGAATAACTAAGCATGAACACACAACAATACTACTTTAGAGCTGATTTCTGTTTGTCCCATCATCCTTTTAATTATTCAACAATGAATAATTAGCACTTGCCCCTTCAGATCGCTACACAGCCCCCACCTGAGGGGTCAGTCGACCCCGACAACCCCATCACTCAACACATAGTCCCTCAAATGTCCAGGCTGCTGTCGCTGGCGAGCAGGCCACTTGGGGCTCATGGAAGGAGGAGAGTCACCCTGATTAGCACATGGGGTGCTGCTGTCGCCCTCCTCCCCGCCAGGTGGGGCAAGTGGGCGATATTCTGAAAGTCTGTCCCGGTGCAGCACCACAGTGCGCCCTCGACCAGTCATGCGCACCCGGTACACCACCTCTGACAGCCGGCCCAATATCTCGCCGGGCCCCTGCCAATGGCTGCGAAGCTTTGGGGACACCCCCTTTTTGCGGAGGGGATAATACACCCAGACCTTGTCCCCTGGCACGAATGCCTGGCCCTGGGTGTCGTAGGCCCTTTTCTGCCGCACTCCAGCATTGGCCTGGGCCCTTCGAATGTAGTCATGGACCACCTGTAGGTGATCCCTTAGTCAACGGTAGTAGTCCATCGCCGTTCCCCCAGCAATCTCTGGCTCGGGCGGGGCCCCAAACACCAAGTCCACTGGTGTCCAGAGTTCACGTCCGAACATGAGGGCAGCAGGCGTGCACTGACTGGACTCCTGGACGGCAGTCTGTTAGGACCACAGGACCAAGGGCAGATGGCGGTCCCAGTCCCGCTGGTGTTGACTGGTGAGGATGGCCAGTTGGGTGGCCAGCGTACGGTTGAAGCGCTCCACCAACCCGTCGCTCTGGGGGTGGAGTGGTGTCGTCCTCGTCTTATTCCCCCCGAGTCGCCGGCAAACCTCACCGAAGACCTGGGACTCGAAGTTCCGCCCCTGGTCGCTGTGAAGCTCAGAGGGGACCGCAAAGCGGGCGAACATCTCCTCTACCAGTCTCTCTGCAGTCGTGATTACACAATGATCCGGGACTGCGTAGGCCTCGGGCCACTTTGTGAAGTAGTCCATGGCCACAAGGACATAGCGGTTGCCAGAGTCAGTGACCGGGAAGGGCCCGAGAATGTCCACCCCAACTCGCTCCATTGGGGGCCCCACCAAGTACTGCTGCAGTGGGGCATGGGAGCATTGCGTTGGTCCCTTCTGAGAGGTGCAGGAGTCGCAGCAGTGCACATGTAGCTCCACGTCCCATCAACAGCCAGGCCAGTGGAACCGCCCCCTGAGGCGGTGGAGGGTCTTGGCATTCCCGTAGTGCCCCGCCCCCACTGAGCCATGGACGAATTGGAGGACCTGGGGACGGAGCACATGGGGCACCAGCAGCTGCAGGAGGTCGTGCCCTCGTCCAGGAGCCACCTCCGGTACGCCACCCTATCATGGAGCTCGAAGTTACCCCATTGGGAATGGTAAACCTTGACCTCGGGCCCCAGCGCTGACACCCCTGTCCACTCGGGGCGCCGCCCCGTCTCCAACCAGCTTCTCACCAACGCCAGGGTCTCGTCTGCCTCCTGGTGTTGTCCCAGCTGCTGAGGGGTCAGCGGGGGCCACCCCTCCTCACTGCTGGCAGTCTGGATTGCTGCCACCATTGATGTTGAGTGGTCTCGTTCCTCTTGCCACTCGACAGTAACGGCACTCCACAGCTGCGCAGGGGCGCCGGGAGAGTGCGTCGGCGTTGCCTGTTGTCGTCCCGCCCGATGCTGGATTTCAAAGTCATACTCTTGGAGGGCCTCCAGCCAACGAGCCACCTGGCCTTCCGGATGTTTAAAGTTCAGGAGCCAGGTGAGTGAGGCGTGGTCGGTGCGGATGAGGAAATGGCCACCGTGCAGGTATGGCCGGAAATGCCGTAGGGCCTGGACCACGGCCAGCAGCTCACGTCGGGTCACGCAGTAGTTCTGTTCCGCCCGGCTTAAGGCACGGCTGAAGTAGGCCACGGCACGCTCCCCCTCCCCTCCCCGCTGGGAAAGGACCGCCCCGACCCCCACAATGCTGGCGTCGGTGTCCACGACGAAGGACTGGTGGGTGTCAGGGTAGGCCAGGACTGGGGCTTCAGTAAGGGTCACCTTGAGTTGGTTGAAGGCTACAGCACAGGCGTCGTCCCAGGTCGGTCAAACGGTGGAGGGGACTGGCGATCGTGGCGAAGTCTCGGACAAAGCGCCGGTAGTATGACCCCAGGCCCAGGAAGCTTTTTAACTCGCTGACATTAGCAGTGTCGTACAGCAGCCACCTTAGCTGGGTCGGTGGCTATGCCGCGAGCACTGACCACATGGCCCAGGAATGTTGTCTCCCTTGTCAGCAGCCAGCACTTTGCAGGATTTAGCCGCAACCCAGCACGACGGATGGCAGTGAAGACCTCTTGCAGGTTGGAAAGGGCTCTGTCGAAGTCATTGGCGTGTACCAGCAGGTCATCAAGGTACACAACACAATGGGGAACATCCACCAGCACCCTCTCCATCAGCCGTCGGGGGAGCTGAACCAGCTGGATCCCGCGATGTAGTTGAGGGCGTAGTCTTTCTTTGTGACATTATTAAGACGTCGATAGTCCACACAGAACCGCCAGCTGCCGTCCTTCTTCCTCACCAACACGGCCGGAGCTGCCCACGGGCTGTCGGAGGGCTCAATCACTCCGGCAGCAGCCATCTCACGGACCTTATCCTCCGCCACCTGCTGTTTATAGAGGGCCAGCCGGTGGAGGCGCAGACGGATGGGCTGGGCGGGGCCGGTTTCGATGGAATGCTGAACTAACCCCGTCTGTCTACAGTCTTTGTCTCTAGCAGCAAATATGTCTGTGTAATCATCGAGGAGATGTTTCAGCTGGTGCTGCTGCTGCAGGTTGAGGCCATCGCTGCTGCATTGCCATAAGTCACGTATGGCTTCGGTCGTCTCAGCGGAGGGAAGGACGGCAGGCACCGTGGTTGGGGCTGAGGCAGGCTGGGACTGTGCAGGGTCACAGTAAAGAAAGAGCCAGCTCCTCTTGTGCGGCTGCTTGGAATTATGGGTAAACTTGTTGAGCATTCAGTTGCACATCTGCAGCAAAGGTGCCCAGGCTCTCTTCTCCTTGGCGGTGGCGGATGGCTAACTGCTTCGCTGCCCAAATCTCCTCTCCAGTGCCATGGTCAGGGCCTGGAGGTCCTGCTGTTCTGCTGGAGCTAGGTCGAGAAGCACCTGCACTGCTTTCCCTTCCAATGCCAGAGCCAGGTGGGTAGCAGCCTCTTCACCACTCCAGCCGCTGTCGGGCCGCTAGGTGGACTTGCAAGAGGTATGGCTCTAGCTGTGTCATCCAGTTGTACTTGGGGAGTTTGGCTGATGTCCTGGGCACGGCTGTGGTACGTGGTAGGCTGGGCGTTCGGACCAGTGGTGATGGCTCAGGATCTGTGGCAGGTAGCGGGACATCGCCAGTAGCATCCCCCCTGGTCAATTGGGGGCAATCAGTAGCCACAGGTGGTGGGTGTTGCCTTGTTGCAGGATTCTGCTGGTGTAGCCGTGGGGCACTGGAGCCATTGAGGCGCACTAGGTAACTTCCATCTCTGGTGCACTCCATCTTCTGCCGCATTAGATCTCTCAGGTGCCCCTGGGTCTGCTCGAGTGCTCCCTCCAGCTCTTCAATCTGTCTTTCCATCCAACTTCTGACACCAATGTGACAAGCTTGCATTAAAGAATAGGGCATTAGACAGAGACTGGTGTTTTATACAATTCCTCAAAAAACACAACCCCAGGAAAAGTGACACTTTACTACACAATTCAACAAGGAACATGAACCCCGGCCATGTAAGGCTCGGTCACGGTAACCACAGTATTGATTCTCACATTGTCCCAATCACCTGAACACAAACAATCCATAACTTCAATAACCACATATATTAACTAGAATAACTAAGCATGAACACACCACAATACTACTTTAGAGCTGATTTCTGTTTGTCCCATAATCCTTTGCAACAATGACTAATTAGCACTTGCCCCTTCAGATCGCCACAATATTTTTAATATATAAATTAGGGATGCACCATTACCGACACCAGTACCGGGCCGATACTGGGCTCATGTACTTGACCTCATTGAAGAATATCGATACCACGTCATGGAAACATTAAGTGAAACTCGATGGTTGTGTCACTTCTGGACGCATAAGTATAGAATATAGAACTCAGATTGGTAGAGCGGGAAGACGGAGATGTCAGCAATGACATAAGTGGAGTGCAAGCCCTGCTCTGCTGAATTGTCAAGAGGAGGAAAGGAAAAACAATAATTTAACACAAGCAATTTGATCAAACATTGTTAGACACAACACAGCGCAGAGTTCAATGTGTATGCTAATGCTAGCAACGCAGAACCACAACAACAGCTAACTCCAACACCGGAGAAGCGAAATAAAATGTCCATAGACAGCCCGCGGGCATAAAAAAATGAAAGAGCAGAGTATGGAAAGATTCATTGAATCGCGCAGTTTACTATTGCACGCGCATCAGAGCAGAGAAACAACATCCTGCACGTTCTAGCTAGTATCAAACTACCTAGTGAGGTCAGGGAATAGTAACTGCCTGTGTCTTTGTATGCGCACGTTTGTGTTGAACTGTCAGTGTCTGTCACATTCATATAAAAATAGCCATCGTCTGAGCCACAACTCAAGGTAAGAAGCTAGCTAGCTAGCTAGCTAACTTTCACAACTCGATAGCCACAATGGATTAACGTTAGAGATTTGGCAGCAGCAATAAGACCTCCGGTTTTCGTATTTTGCCTTCAAAATAAAAGTCTGCGGTAAAACGTTATATACATTCAGCGGCAAAATAAGACTTAAGATTTTGCCTGTTGCCACTGGCCTTTTTAATAGTTTATTAGCCTGAAATAGGCCTACTAGTATCTTACTAGTTGGAAAAGTCATGAGTATTGAGCAGTTACTAGCGAGACTGAAGACGAACTTTACACTGACAAAGCTATTTCATTTCAAGGCACAACAACGTTTGTTTGTCTTTCATTCGTGAATGACATTGATAGAATAACTATCTATATAGGTGAAAATAACAGACTTTTTCGTCAAGTGAAAATACGAGAGAATCGTGGAAACACCAGAACCCGGTCCACAACGTTTATAGGGAGAAAACGTTTGTTTTTTTTACTGAAAAAACCTAGTGCAGCTTTAAGTATTTGATATCGGTACTCGGTATCAGCAAGTACCCAAATGTAAGTACTTGTACTCGACCTGAAAAAAAATGGTATCGGTGCATCCCCAATATAAATAAACAAGTATTTAAATGGCTGTATTGATATGACTACTCTGAGCTACCTGTGTTGTTTCTTCTGACATCAGTTGTAACATGGAAACAAAACAGTGAGACCAGCGCAGTCATCTGTAACAATCATCTGATAAGTCGCTGTTTGTTTTTGTTCTTACTGTTCTAGTATCCCATTATATCCAGGCTGTTATGCCGAACACAAATCAACCCTCTAGTGATCTTGTTAGACGTTGATTTAACTTTGATCAAATCGTTATTAAACCACAACCATTCTGAAAAGTGACAGACGCCGGCTTCACAACTACTCTTCATGTACTTTGCTTTAGATATGACATCCGCTAAATTATTATTATTGTATCAACAAGGAGGCGCAGGAAGAGGCAGAGGAAGAGGCCAAAGAGGAAGAAGCACGGCAAGAGGAGGCCAGGCAAGAGGAGGCGCGGCAGGATGCCAGTCGCCGTTTTAGTGCAATATCAGCAGAGGGGGCGGGGCTACGTCCATCATCTGGACAGGTACGAAGTCACTAAATACTTCCCAGTACTAATCACTAAATACCGAACTCAGATCTAGGACCAGATTACCCTGCCTTAGTCCTAATCTAAATACCAACCTCAGATCTAGGACCAGATTACCCTGCCTTAGTCCTAATCACTAAATACTAACCTCAGATTTAGGACCAGTTATGGCCTGAATAATAGAATAGTAGTTGTTAGAAGGTAAACTGTTTTCTGATCCTGGATCAGTGTTTAGAGATCAAGCTACCACTATGGTCTGATCCTAGATCAGTGTTTAGAAGGCAAACTGTTTTCTGATCCTGGATCAGTGTTTAGAGATTAAGCTACCTCTACTGTCTGATCCTAGATCAGTGTTTACTAGGTAAACTGTTGTCTGATTCTGGATCAGTAGTTAGGATTTTGCTTATAGTGTCAGAACAGAATGTTCTACCTGCACAAATAGGTTGGGATTTCTAATTGACGATTTTGATGATAATGGTGTTGTTGTCCTAGGTTGAAGAAGAGGAGGGTTGTCATGATAACCTGAAGACGGTGTTCCGTCCATCCCTGTCCCGCATGATGTCTCTGCCAAGTGACAGCTACATGCTCCGCCCCCTACGTCCCCTTGGACACGCCCCATACCCTCCCATTGGCCACGACACCTACGGAGTACATGGTTACTCAGGTAACCAACCGTCTTGACTTCTATCCCTCATGCTATTCTACTTCTCAGAGTTGTACTTCTTAGAGTTCTACTGTTTAGAGTTCCAGTTCTTATTGTGTCAGAGTTCTATTGTTTAGAGTTCCAGTTCTCATTGAGTTCTAAGTCTAGAACTTGTCTTCCAGGTTCCATTTCATCCAATGGTTCTAGCGGAGCAGGTTCCCTACTGCAGGTCCCGGGGGCTTTACCGTCTGGAAGCCGAGCCTCCCTAGTCTCCCGAGGCTCCAGCTGCAGACCCACAGTCAGGCTCAGCCCTGCCCACAGCATAGACAGACACTCCCCCTCCAGGGGAAGACATACCACCAGGAGGCCAAGCCATGACAACAGCAAGGAGAGACGAGCCTCGTATTTCAGTAGTTCCTCCCATAGCATGGACAGTAGACACACCCCTTACATTCATAGCCCCTCCCATAGTATTGATAGACACTCCTATTACATGCATAGCCCTGCCCACAGAATGGATAAACACACCTCCTACATCAATAGCCCCTCCCACAGTATGGACAGTGGACACAGACTCAGTCTTTCCGCCAGTAAAAGCAGACCCCCCCCTCACCTTGACAGATGTTTTTCCTGTAGGCTTAGCCCCACCCACAGCATGGACAGACACACCCTCAGCCGGCCAAAGTCCTCCCTGAGTGTGAGCAGACAGCTGAGGCGACAGGTAAAGCATACATAAACCTGGGCTAGTCAACACAGTACTGGAACCACTAAACTATCTAGACCACTAAATACACATTTACCTGTCACAATCCACTGTATGAAGACTATCTAGACCACTAAATACACATTTTCCTGTCACAATCCACTGTATGAAGACTATCTAGACCACTAAATACACATTTACCTTTCACAATCCACTGTATGAAGACTATCTAGACCACTAAATACACATTTACCTGTCACAATCCACTGTATGAAGACTATCTAGACCACTAAATACACGTTTAACTGTCACAATCCACTGTATGAAGACTATCTAGATCACTAAATACACTTTTAACTGTCACAATCCAGTGTATGAAGACTATTTGGGCCATTATTAATTTAAAATGTGTAATTCAACCAAATTACAGAATGACACATTTATTCTTTAATTTACCTTTAATTGATCATTACCCTTTAAGCACTCTATGGATGAGTTATGACAACAATCCATTCTTCGGTTTTATTTCCCTAGCAATGTTTCTCAGTGTTTTGGCTTTCATGACACAAATTCTGTTACGGACATTAGCATTTTTTGATTCATGTTAAAAAATAAAAAAAGTATCAGAAATTGATTTTGCTCACAAAAGCAAAAGTACTATATAAAAAATATTATCATTTTTATTACCTGTACTATGAAACCAATGGTACCATGATTTTATATTAGATTAGATTTAACTTTATTGTCATTGAACAAGTACAATACAACAAAATGCAGTTGGCATCTAACCAGAAGTGCAAATAGAAGATTGCAAAGTGAAACAATTAAGAATATTGTATGTTACAGGTGGGATGTATAAATGTGCAAAAGGCAAATGCAGGTACAAATGGCAATACTAAATGTGCAATGAAGGCAAATAGAAGGTGCAAGTTGGCATGTGCAACTGAAATGCAGGGATAGCAGCAGTGAGGTTTCTGAGGTAGACATGTCCTTGTAACAACTGAAAACGTCTTTATCAGACTTTGCAAGGCAGTGTCAGAGTCCAGTAGTACAAAGGGAGTAGTGGAACTAGGTCCCTGAGAGGCAGGTAGGTATGGTTAGTGTTGGGTACAGAGTTCAGCAGGGTTACAGTAGATGGAAAGGAACTGTTCCTGAGCCTGCTGGTGTGGGACTGAAGAAACCTGTACCGCCTGCCTGATGGTAGGAGGGCAAACAGTTGGTGGCCTGGATGTGAAGGGTCCCTGATGATGCCCGCGTGCCCTATGCAGTCACCGCTTGTGCTGGAGGTCTGTGGGCAACAGCGATTTGGGCGGTTTTCACCACCTGTTGAAGGGCCTTTCGGTTGGCCACGGAGCATCCACCAAACCACATTTTGGCGCAGTTAGTCAGAATGCTCTCGATTGTGCAGCGGTAGAAGTTCACAAGGATCTTGAAGGACCGACGGGCCTTCTTTAGCCTCCTCAAGAAGTACAGGCGCTGCTGCGCCTTTTTGACCAGAGCTGAGATGTTGAGGGTCCAGGAGAGGTCCTTGGAGATGTGGACACCCAGGAATTTGAAGCCGGACACGCGCTCCACCTCAGTGCCATCGATGAGAACTGGGGCATGAGTGCAGCCTTTCGACTTCCTGTAATCCACAATGAGCTCCTTGGTTTTCTTTGCGTTCAGGGCCAGGTTGTTATCAGTGCACCATGCTGCCAGGTGCTTGATCTCCTCCCTGTAGACTGACTCGTTATTGTCACTGATCAGGCCTACCACCGTGGTGTCGTCTACAAACTTGACGATGGTGTTGGAACTGTGTACAGGAACGCGGTCGTGGTTGAAGAGGGAGTACAGGAGGGAGCACTAAATGGACAAAAGTATGTGGACACGCCTACTAATTATTGAGTTCAGGTGTTTCAGCCACACCCATTGCTCACAGGTGCATAACATCCAGCACATAGTCATGAAATCTCCATAGACAAACATTGGCAGTACAATGGGTCGTGCTGAAGAGCTCAGTGACTTTAAATGTGCCATTGTCATAGGATGTCACCTTTGCCACATCAGTTCATGAAATTTCTGCCCTTCTAGATCTGCCCCGGGCAACTATAATTGCTATGACTGTGAAGTGGAAGCATCTAGGAACAACAACAGCTCAGCCACGAGGTGGTAGACCAAACTCACAGAGCGGGGCCACCGAGTGCTGAAGCG
The DNA here is from genome assembly GCA_016801175.1 of Esox masquinongy. Lineage (NCBI taxonomy): Eukaryota > Metazoa > Chordata > Actinopteri > Esociformes > Esocidae > Esox > Esox masquinongy. The sequence continues at coordinate 8,268 of JACXGI010010033.1, read as the reverse complement.
TGTAGCGTGCAAACATTGCCTATCATCTGCTGCATCACTCACCACAACGTTCCAAACTACTTTCAGGAAGCAACATCATAGCAAGAACTGTGCGTTGGGAGCTTCATGAAATTTCCATGGCCAACCAGCTGTACACAAGCCTCACATCAATACGCACAATGCCAAGTGTCGGCTGGAGTGGTGTAAAGCTTCACTATCTGGTAGTCTGAGGGATGAATCTCCTGGATGCCAGGAGAATGCTACATATCAGAATGCATAGTGCCTACTGTAAAGTTTGGTGGAGGAGGGATAATGGTCTGGGCATGCTCTTTTCGCCGAATGGGCACAAACTCCCACAGAGACACTCCAAAATCTGGTGTAAAGCTTCCCAGATGAGTGGTGGTTGTTATAGCTGCAAAGGGGGGCCGACTCCATATTAATGTCCATGGTTTTGGAATGGGACGTCCAACAAGCTCATATAGGTGTGATAGTCGGGTGTCCACGTACTTTTGGTCATATAGTGTTTATTCTATATATCTGTATGTGCAAATTTTGAGCTTCAGAACACATTTTAAAAACACTTCCTGGGGATTTGGAAATAGTGAATAATGATGACATTGTCTTATCAATATCATCATTATATTGATAAGACAATATTATTATATATCACCTCGGGACTTGTGCTACAAATGCTAGAACATTAACATCTGGAAAAAGTTATAGGGAAGCTAAACCAAATCATGGATTGCTGTAAAATCTCAATGAGGAGTCTGTTGGGAGGGGTCTAATGGGAGGAGTTGGGAGGAGTCTGTTGGGAGGGGTCTAATGAGAGGAGTCTGTTGGGAGGAGCCTAATGGGAGGAGTCTGTTGGGAGGGGTCTAATGGGAGGTAGTAATTTGGAAACTAACTGTAACTGGCACTGAGGATCTCTTTATTATTGTATAGTTTGTTTTAGTAACTCATGCTTCCTTCTCTGCTTCCTACTTCCTGTCTCTCTGTAGGAAGCAGTGCGTCGTGACTCTGAAGACCTAAGCTGCAGTTCCAGCGACGACTTGCGGGGACGCTCTGTCGACATCACCCATCTCACTGTACCCAGCATGCACTTCTCACCAATACCCAGCCTGCCTCCTGGTGGCAACACACACCTGGATGTGCCCCTATCATCCTCTCCCCCCTGTGCAGCCCAAGGATGCACACCGAGCCCACACCCTCTCCACCACTCACACACTGTACACACTCTCCGCCACTCACACACCCAGCGGGTGATATCCACCAAGGGACACTCCAGAAGCCACAGTGATAGTGGGCCTCACCAGCACATCAGCCCTGAGATCTCCAGCTCCTGGCATCCTCCCTGCCTGCAAACGACCACATCTCAGCCCACCAGCTCTCAACCCTCTCAAAGCCCCCAAAGGACTCAAAGTACTGACTCTACAGGGATCCAAAATACTGACTCTACAAGGCTCCAAAATTCTGACTGTACAAGGCTCCAAAGTACTGATTCTACAAGGCTCCCAAGTACTGACTCTACGAGGCTCCAAAGTACTGACTCTACAAGGCTCCAAAATACTGACTCTACAAGGCTCAAAAGTGCTGATTCTACAAGGCTCCAAAGTACTGACTCTACAAGGCTCCCAAGTGCTGATTCTACTAGGCTCCAAAATTCTGACTCTACAAGGTTTCAAAATTCTGACTCTGCAAAGCTCTGCACAGCCCAGAGGCCCGGCGCTGTCTTCAGTCCCTGTATGCTGAGCCCCAACATCAGTACTCAGACCTCTCCCCTTCCGGATGATGAAGATGACGAAGTCAGTCACATCACTAGCTACACACACACACACACACCTGAACACACACACTTTGTGTCCAGCTCCACACACACTCCTGAACACACAACCCAAGTGTCCAGCCCCACACACACTCCTGGCTCTGCCCAGCCCTACCGGTCCCTCAACACCTGCCTCTCATTGGACGAGGACCAGAGGGTCCTATGTCTTAACAGCCAATCGGTGTCACCAGTTCGAAAGCGGAACAAGAAGCAGAGGATGAGCCCGCCCTGCATCTCCATAGCCCCACCTTCTGAAGGCCACGTTCCTACAGCGACCCAGTTGATGGACAGCAGCATGCAATTGAGGAGGCGGACCCCATCATTTGACTCCACCTCTCAGAGAGGCTCACTGGATACAGAGCCACCAGAGACACGCCTTTCTGTCCCCTTCCTCCAATTGGACGGCAGCTCTATAAGCATTGCAGTGGATTCTGACCAATCAGGTTGCTTGTTGTTGACGGGCAGAGATTCAAACCTTGAAGGGGAGGGAAGAGAAGAGGGAGGAGCTAGGAACCCTCAGTCTCTGCTGGGATTGGCTCCCAACCCCCTCAGGAGGAGGAGCTTAGTGCGCATGCTCAGCACACGTGATGTGGATGAGGAGGACCCTGAACCCTGACCTCTAACCCCAAAGAAACTGTTTTCGGAATCTGTCCTCCCCCTACAGAGACTCTGGTGCTGCAGCAGGGTTTTGTTCCAACCCTGCTGGAACATTACCAATTCAGACAATCAGCTGTTGATAAGGACAACCTTGACTCCTAACCCTTAACCCCTGACCCTCCTAAAACTGCTGTCCTGTAGCACCTCCCATTAGGGATCTGTAGCCTCTCCCCACTGAAGTCAGAGTGTGACATTATGGTACTGTATGATATGCAATAGGCCCCTCCCAACCCCCTCCCCCACACACTTCATTGTTGGAAACTGTATATGTGTGTGTCACACTCTCCCTTTGGGCTACTTATAAACACAGTGTCTATGAAGGTGTGACAACAGAACCTTTGGAACACAGAACCTTCTAGAACACCTTTACCTTCCAAGTGATAGCAGAATGCCTGGAACACAGAACCTTTTAGAATGCCTCTACTGTTACCTGCCATTAGTTGACTCTTAGCCGTCACCTTTAACAATCTTTGACCTGGCGTCGGCTCCATGTTCCTTTAGATGACGTCAGAGTGACATCAAAACACTTTCTTTCTTCTGGAAGACCTGGGATGACATTTCACGTTCTGACCTTTAAACCTGAAGAAGTTTACTATCACTGGATCTAATGACATAACCGTTAAACTTTGAACTTTAATATTTTATCTGCTGTTTGTCTCTTTCCTTCTTATTGTACAGCTTTAGTTATAGCTAGACACTTCTACTGTCTACATTGTTACCACGGCTATATACAGTTAAATACGGTCACCTCCATGTTTGGCACTTTTGATAAAGATTAATAATTATTTTAGAAAGTGATGGAAATACTGAGCTAGCTATGTTGTATTCATGGAACATTTGGGCAATTATACTATTTGGGGAATTTAAACTATAACTTATAGTAACATGATATGAAAATCAAGTTTGGGGTCAAGACAAAGGAATTCAGAAAGTAAACTCAATTACCAATATATCGACTTAATTTAACTAAAAGCTTTCTCATTTTAGAGTTAAAATGGTTGGAGAGGGGAAAAACATCCTCTGGACAGTCCAGGTTAATAATTAGGTAACTTAACCAATTAGCAGATTTATTGTGTATATAGCAAGAATCCTGTGTCTTGGCTCCAAAGCCATGCAGTGGGTTAAAGAAAGTAACTCTAATATAAAACAAATAATAATTAATAATAAAACAAACAAATAAAAAGTAGAAATCCAAACAAAATACTAAATATAAGATATTATTGACTTTGGCCACTAAAATACATAACATCAGATATCATTGACTCTGGTCAAAGCCACTAAATATCCATTATAGGTATAAAACACTTTGGTCACTGTCACTGAAATATTTAAAGTATCTTTTTCGGACAATTCTACTGCAAATAATTTCAGGAAAAAGTATTAAAGGTAATGTGCATGGTGGATACAAGAAAATAATTTGGGGTAAACAATATAGCTCAGTATTTGTATTATTTACTCATACTCAACTGTCTGTTTTGCTCATTTTTAACAAACGCTAGCTCTTGTGGTTGTCTCTGGTTAGCTAGATGTCTCTGTTTAGCTAGATATACGGCTCTGGTTAGCTGGATATACGTCTCTGGTTAGCTAGATATCTCTGGTTAGCTGGATATACGCCTCTGGTTAGCTACATAGTTCTGGTTAGCTGGATATACATCTCTGGTTAGCTGGATATACGTCTCTGGTTAGCTGGATATACGTCCCTGGTTAGCTAAATAAATATGTCTGGTTAGCTGGATATATGGCTCTGGTTAGCTAGATATGCTGTATGTCTCTGGTTAGCTGAATATACATTTCTGGTTAGCTAGATGTACATCTCTAGTTGGCTAAATAGATGTGTCTGGTTAGCTGGATATACGGCTCTGGTTAGCTAGATATACTGTATGTCTCTGGTTAGCTGAATATATGTTTCTGGTTAGCTAGATATACGTCTCTAGTTTGCTAAATAGATGTGTCTGGTTAGCTAGATATACTGTATGTCTCTGGTTAGGTGGATATGTTTCTGGTTAGCTGGACATGTGTCTCTGGTTAGCTAGCTAGATATCTCTGGTTATAGATATTTGTTGCTGGTTAGCTAGATATTTCTCTTGTTAGCTGGATATATATCTCTGGTTAGTTAGATATACAGTATGTCTCTGGTTAGCTAGATATACAGTATGTCTCTGGTTAGCTAGATATATGTCTTTGGTTGGCTAGATAAATGTCTCTGGTTAAAACTAACTAATCAGTTGGGGATAACTAGTACAGAACTAATCGTTCTCTTTCTCTCTTTACCCTCATCTCTTCGTCCTTCTCTCCCTTTCAAACCCTCCTTCCTTCCCACGCCCGATAACTCAGGTTGGACTATAAAGATGAGACTATATTTATACTGTATGCCAGGACTGAGTTGACAAATGCTACAGAGAGACAGTTTGCATCCTATCTAGTGCACTTCTTTAGACCGTGTCCATGTGCCCACATGGGGCTGTCATTTGTGGCGTGGAAAAATAATAAAGATTGAAAACTGTAAAGATATTTGAAAGACTTAAAGTTAAGGGCTTATTTATTTGACAGGATATGAAAGCTTATAGTTGGAGAATAAAAAGGGAATTACTTTGAGTTGATATTTAGTTATTTTATATAAAAGCTGATTACATTATTTGATGATAGTGATGATGTTGATATTTAATAAGTATTTTATATGAAAGCTGATAATATACAGTATTATACAATAATAGTGATTATGTTGTATTTTATATGTTATTTATTATGATGTATTGATGACAAGGACAGTATATCATTGCAGTGTGATCAAATAGAAATATACTGCATAGAACAACAATGATACACACACAAGCACACACAGTGCAGTAAAAGAAGTTATGTCAGATCTACGTCTCATATTTCTGTCTGGACCCTTCAGAAAGTTTCACTTGACCAAATGCAGCCATGATTGGTCGACTGGTGGTTATAGAACATTCTACTTTCTGTCTGTTGGTCAACAAGAAATGATGTAATCAAAAGGGAGGAGCAAGGAACCTGTCAAAATAAATCCCTCTTTCAGAATCTCCTTGTCTGTCTGTCTCTCCTTTACTCCCTTCTTTCATCTTTTCCCTGCTCTCTTTTCAGTTCTCTTCTCTCTCCCCTTCCAGTGTTCTCTCTCTCCCCTTCCAGAGTGCTTTCTCTCTCCTTCCAGAGTCCTCTCTCTCCTTTCAGAGTCCTCTCTCCTTTCAGAGTCCTCTCTTTCCTTTCAGAGTCCTCTCTTTCCTTTCAGAGTCCTCTCTCCTTTCAGAGTCCTCTCTTTCCTTTCAGAGTCCTCTCTTTCCTTTCAGAGTCCTCTCTCCTTTCAGAGTCCTCTCTTTCCTTTCAGAGTCCTCTCTTTCCTTTCAGAGTCCTCTCTCCTTTCAGAGTCCTCTCTTTCCTTTCAGAGTCCTCTCTTTCCTTTCAGAGTCCTCTCTTTCCTTAGAGTCCTCGCTCTCCTTATAGAGTCCTCGCTCTCCTTTCAGAGTCCTCTGTCTGATTTCAGAGTTGTCCTCTCGCCCTCTTTTCATCTATTGGTAATTAACAAGTCTAACATCAGATACATCAACCAATCAGATACATCAACCAATCAAATCACATACATGAAAGAAATCAACCAATTTGATGTGTTACATTGGGATTTGTCCAGTTGTCAGACAGTTTTATATTTCTATTCCATCTACAGTGTTTTACAATAAAAGATTTAATGACATCATGAATTATTTCACATAATGATAGCATTCAGACCCCATTCTCTTTTTCCCTCTCTTTCATTCCCCTTTCATTGTTCAGCATTCAGAACTTCTGTTGGGGAATTGGATTACCTCTTTCTATCCCTCTTCCACCCCCTCATCCCTCTTCCACCCCCTCATCCCTCTTTCACCCCCTCATCCCTCTTTCAGCCCCTACCTCTTTGTAGTCCTCTGTAGCTCCGTTGGTAGATCATGATTCATACAAATACAGACACACATAAGTAAATAACACACACACACACACACAAGTAAATATCATTCTTTTTCCTCTATTGGTCCACAGCATTTGTCTGTCCATGGTTTGGAGCAAGGAAATGCAGGCACTCTAAGAGACATTGGTGGTCAGAATTGAATGGAGATGGACTTATTACTGCTTTACAACCAATATGGTGACATAGGCCTGCATAACAGCTACATAGGGCCTTCAAAAGGGCTACATAGGGCCTACGTAAGAGCTGCATAAGGCCTTTATAAAGTGACAGCATTATAACTTCAGTGTTCATTACTATGTAAAGTATACTCGCCGGGCCTCAGAGAATGTGTGTTCTATTTCCTGCTCAGTGGGAATCCTTGGCTGAGACTGCAGTTTCCATGGTGATGCAGAGCTAACATCACCTGACCCTGAGTCAGCCAGTCAGGCCAGCCGCTGTCTCTCCATGTCTCTCTCTCCCTGCACCATCTCTCTGCTGTCTTTTCTCCTTTCATCTCTCTTCACTCTCCCCCTCTCTCCACCTCTTCATTTCTCCTCACTCTCTCATCTCTCTCTTCATCTCTCCCTGTCCATCCCTGTCTCTATCCATCTCTTTCATCTCCTTTCCCCCATTCCCCCATCTCTCTCTCCCCATTCATTCTCTCTCCATCCATCACTTCCCTAGAAAGCAGGAGAAGGTGTTAGGCTAGCAGGGTCCAGACTCAAAGTTCCAGTAAAGGGAGGGGGTCGGTGGTAAGGGTTGGTGGTTACTATGGTGACTCCATTGGCAACAGGTATTGGACGGTTGTCCTGGTAACCAGTGTTGCTGTTGTCGAGGTTATCTGCAAACAGTCTGAAGTTCTGGAACAGGTTGAGGAATGTCTGGAGAGCGAGCGCCGTCAGGCCAGCCTGCAGAGGTTAGAGTTTAGGTTAGGGGTTAGTTAACATAGTTGTTTAAGTTCATAGTTTATTTTAGGTTTGTAGCAAGCTAGCAGCAGAGAGTTAATAATTGAAGGTTGGAAAGCTAGCGATAGACAGTTCATTGTATATATTCTGTTAGCAAGCTAATGTTATACAGTTCACTCATTCTTTGAAGTTAGCAAGCTAGCATTAGACAATTCACTCAATTGACACATTTCATATTATCTTTTCACTAAAATTTGGAGAATTCAACAACTGTTATCTGAAAAATTCTGAGTCAGTGTTTAGCACTCCATTGGAATCATGTTAACGTCCATTAATTTCACTTTCTCAAAATGCTCAATTGGCTGTGTAGTTTATATATAGGCTCACACAAATCACTTTACTGATTTGGTATGCATTTTCTGACAGACAGAATCAGAAAGGGAGATCATGGAGGGGTATTGAAACCTGATCTCTGGCAGGGGTTGGGAATATGCATAGGTGTGTTTAGCATGAGAGTGAAGGGAGTTGTGTGTTTAGTATTGGAGTGGAGGAGTGGTGTGTTTAGTTTTAGAGTGGAGAGAGAGGTGTGTTTAGTATTAGAGTGAAGGGTGAGGTGTGTTTAGTATTAGAGTGTGGGGGGAGAGGTGTGTTTAGTATTGGAGAGAAGGGAGAGGTGTGTTTAGTATTAGAGTGGAGGAGTGGTGTGTTTAGTTTTAGAGTGGAGAGAGAGGTGTGTTTAGTATTAGAGTGAAGGGTGAGGTGTGTTTAGTATTAGAGTGTGGGGGGAGAGGTGTGTTTAGTATTGGAGAGAAGGGAGAGGTGTGTTTAGTATTAGAGTGTGGGGGGAGAGGTGTGTTTAGTATTGGAGGGTGGGGGAGAGGTTTCTGTCAGCAGTCTCTCCTTGTCCTCCGTGAACACCATGTTCTTGAGTTGGGCTATCGCTAATAGACTCACATAGCCCT
>JACXGI010010032.1:0-28717 GCA_016801175.1 Esox masquinongy | reverse complement strand
GGGGGGTGAGGGAGGGAGAGTCAGAGTGAGTAAGCGCCAGCCCCGCGCAGACGTCCTGGTGAAGGGAGTGCAGCCAGTCGCCAGTGGTGGTGGAGGCGGCCATTCAAAACAAAACAAAACACAGAGAGGGAAAACAGTGAGGGATCCAAAAAAACAACAGCAAACCTAGAACAGCGAGTGTAGGATGACCGCCCGGAATTTTTTTCCTTCTAAATGTTCTTTTGAAACCGGGGTCGTGAAGCTCTGAAGTTCTCCCTCAGGATTGCGAGCAATGTTGTCTGCCGTGGCCTGTCTGCCGTGGCCTGTCTGCCGTGACCTGTCTGCCGTGGCCTGTCTGCCGATGCCGCATCACCATCCGTGGCAGTTTGTACGGACGTTGCAAATCACATATCACAGCGCGCTGAGCCCCGCGGCGTCGCGCGGGGGGGGGGGCTACCTAAACAGTTTGATATTGTAATGTAAATGCAGCGCTGACTACTTCAGCCCCACACAAACACGCACCGTGAGTCATAGTTTGTGTACTTTGCGTTTTGGGAGCGTGAGCCGCTTTGTGCTCAGCAACACTTTACAAAAATAGTTCACTGCAAAAAAAATGTCTGTTGACAGTCCTTCGAGATTTACACTTCTTACTTTCGGTCTCACTTATATTACGAGGTATTCCGTGATTGCACATAAATAATACAGCGCTTCTACTAATGTATTCTGATCACAGGCAATTAGAGGTTATTACCGTTCCGGGGGGAACCATGGGCCCGCATGCCATATCTGCTCTTTGGATCCCTAATGGGCGGAATGTATTTCCCGCTGCGCGAGATGTGGTGTAGTATGTGAATCGTAGCGTAGCTCAAATATTAACGATTCATTTCCCCCTCACCTGGAAGAGTCAACCTGAGCTAATCCAGAGACATGGCAACACTAATAGCCCAAATAAATCATTTTGATTTGTCCAAACCAGAACCTCAGCAGAGAGCATTCATGAACTGTTGTCTTTTGAAGCAACAGAAATGGAATATAAAAACCTGGGTAAGGCTAAGAAGACTGCATTTTTTAAGTACTTCAGATTAGACTTTCATCACTGGACTGTAAAGTCCAGTGATCACAATCAAACTTAAGTTCAATTATTCTCTTCCTCCACCCCTACACATTCAGGGGCAGACTGGCCATCTGGCATTTCGGCAAAGGCTGATCCCTTTTTAACCCAGTGGACTAATATTTATTTTGAGTAGATGTATAATTATCTGGCAGAAAATGCAAGCCACAAGAAAATAATTGTCTGGTGTCGGAGTATGGAGAAAAAAAATTGCCAGTATAGTGGCTTTTAGGGGAAATATGGGCTGTGGCGTTAGAAATGGCAGGGCCAAATTTATGGTCCCAATCTACCCCTGCAGACATTCACTCTGAGCTGGTCACCTTGCATGCCTTTTGATATGAGCCAAGCTCATCAGTTCCTTTTACAGTGAGACATAATTTCTCAAGGTGCTGTCTACATAATTATACATGCATTTCATGAGCCCTTGTCTTCTCATTCTCTTTCCTTCCTTATTTTTTGTTCTAGTGATCCTGTAAGTAATCATGTAGCCGTGTCTTTGTAGTGGTGATTGGTGCATTTAGCGAGCCGTGCCAAGATTGCATTTCAGGTCTGCTAATCTTGTTAATTAGGGCCTCGGTTTGATCTGCGTTTGTTAGGGCTGTTCTCTGTGGTTTGACTGGTGCTCTCCGTAGGACCTCGGACAGACTTGGCAACTAGACTGAATGACTGACTTGCTGACTGACGGATGGGTGGTCATAAGGATGGAGAGACTGATTAAAGGAGCCATTTGTAAAATTTCCACCACACAAACGAAGAAAAATGCTAATTATAATACGCAGTGTATATAGTTTGTTATTTTCGGCATACTCACGCTCATACATTCAGCGTCTTTTCCGATAATTTTCTTTTGTTTATTTTGGTCCGGTCATAGTGTGTTGCCAGTCTCAAAGAAATTAGAATAGAGCTCTAGAGAAAAGTCAAATAAATACAGGCATCGCTTTCAAGAAATAGAGAAATACACAGGCTGATATGGACGTGAAAGTGAGCTGTTGGCCGTATTTCTCCTCCAGGTAATCTCTCCATCTAAGTAGCGCGCTATCTACCTAGTAGCTATATCTCCCTCATCATCAGCCTGGGACAAGTATACAAAAAGTGTTTTTTGTTCGGTTATAGTTACAGTGGGCAGAATAGACTATAAAAGGAAAACATATTCCAAACCACACGTTGTATAACGTTAGTTAGAATGCCAAGCTAGTTTTCTTTAACAGGCTAAACATACCGTAGGCAGCGCTGTCTGTCATGCGCTACTAGAATAGGACATATTAATGAACAATGTTTGTTCGCTGAGTTATTGTTATATCACAAGTAGGAAAGGCTATAAAAATAGTACTTCCAAACCAAACGTTGTAGCTAGATACTGTTATGTAGTTAGGTATGTAGTTACTGCTGCTGCTAAGGCTATCTGGATTAGTAAAATCCTTGTTTCTGCTTTTCCCCTTGAAGGCGCTAGATGGAGAAACTTGGCAATTTTTTTTTAGATATTTATTCAAGTCATGTGTCCTATTATTATATTGTTTTATTTTACTCTTGCAGTCGTGTTGATAAAGTGTAATACCTTATTTACTAAATATATATCGAGTCATTATATAACGTAATATTAAAGAAAAATGCATCTTTATTTTATCATTATCATTGAATTTATAATTGTTCCATTCATTATGCGCATTTGTCTGATCGTTTGTTTTGGCCAATCACTTTGTTTATTGTGCCTCTCTAGTTTGGTACATTTAGAAGAAGAAATAAAAAATACTAAATTATTTTTTTTAGCTTAGCTCAGAAATGGCAGCTGATCTGCTAGACCAAGGAAGACTTCTACTGTGGATGACTAAAGAAAGTTTGCCATGCTGAAGAAAAAAACAACTAGAACTGTCCAAATACTTGCAGACTGCATGGTAGATGATGTTCCACTTGACACCATAGTAGCATAATGAAGTAAATACCATGTATTATACTATCTTGATTATTTCCCTTTTGCACATTTCGATTTTTGTAATTTAACATTTCCATTTTTGTAATTTAACCAGCACTTGATTGATTTACAGAATCGGGTGCAAATACCATAGCATATTTATTTTTTTCAAACCAACAACCCTAAGCCAACAAGGCTACCTGTCAGTCATTTTGGTAGGGAAGTAGCATGGAATTATTTCTAAGTTCATGGCAGTAGTGTCATACTTCAAAGGTCAAACCATGGTATTTTTCCCTGAATCAGATCCACAGTAGTGTATTTTTTGTACAATGGCAGTACTATTGTAGTATGGCACATGCTACCATGATATAAGTTCAAATGCTGTAGTAGTGCCATGGTCAATCATTGCTAAGGAACTGGCAATAATTCCTGTCCACTCCTCCGAAAAAATTGCACGGTTGTCAGGCTCCCATGGACTCCCACTGGAGGTGTAGTCGGACTCCCACTATATTAGTCAGGTTCACTGCTCACTTGCTGAAATATTTCCAAAATCTCAGACCATTTCCTTTCTGTCATGCCTGTAACCACTGAATGAGATGAAGCCCAAGTCAGGGGAAGGCAGATACATTGATGTTGAACTTCAGCAAGAACACAAACTGTCTGTTGAGTTTAGCTGAGCACAGTTGGCATTGGAAATCATACAAACTGACGGACAAGGGCAGCAGAAGGATGAACCGAGCCAAACACATCAGGTGCATCTCTATAGTAATCATTGGGAAGCAAATGTTGAAGCCGCATGTCAAATGACATGATCTAGAAATAGAACCAGGCTTGGAAGCCTTTGACCTTTTCTGGCTGGAGTTTAAGTGATTGTTGGCACAAGACTGACAATAACTAGCAGCACTTTATAGGGATGGAAATTTTAGCATGACTGCTTTCATCAATGTTCAAAAACAGGTGATTTTGAAAAACTGTTCCAAGGTACGTTAGCTTGTTCTTTCTAGAATGGCATGATGCCTTCCATTTCATGCAATGAAGAGAGAAAAAATTGGGGGAGGGATTAGCCATGATTATATCACCTTGAAGACGAGGCTTTAATTTCCCTCCATTTTGTGTTATTTAATTCAAACCCGAGGACAGCCTCTCATCTCAATAAAGACAGCTTTTTATTGTCCTGCTCAATTTATTCACCAAGTAGCCTTTGTCAAGAATGTCAATAAAGGGATTGGCTTATTGGACTAACAAATAAATGTTAATCACCAAAACTTCAATCAAAATTAGTTTTTTGAGAGGAGCGAAAGAGTGACCTTACATTTTCTTTTGGTCTATGTATTTTAGCAAGGCCTACATTTTCTTTCATTCACGGACATTCAAATTTCTCACATATAAAATCCGATATGATGTAAACTATATGTGTTCTTGCCCACAAGTCGAAAGGTGATAACCTCGGAATACCAGTGATCCTCATGTTTAGAAGTTATTCTCCTGTAACAGTAGCTTGTTTTCAGTTTCATGTGTTCAAAACCTATGTACTCTACCCTTTACACCCGGCCTGTTATGAAGACAGCACTGTGGGTCTGTTTTATCTTGGCTTTTTTATGATATCATAACATTTAACATTTATTATGTTTGTCGCTTGCTTGATTTACAGTCCTGGTTTTATGTCGAGAATGTCTGCGGTACACATGCAATGCAAGTCTGAGGCCATCTGCTAGATGGTTCCAGTATGTTTAGAAAACGTATTTGGAATCAGTGTAATGGCGAGTCGCTTGTTCTTTATGTTGGATGTTTGTCTAATTGCTGTAAATTGTGGATTCATCTTGTTAGGCCTCAGCAATAACACATCTGAAATTACCTAATTTAGAAAGTTTGACATGTCCATGGCTTATCCATTATGTCATTTTCACGACATGCTCCTACAGTATATCAGTCCTAAGGCTGTACATTTCCGTACTGAAGCCATGCAATTACTTAAATCGTTTTTGACTGCAAACATGGTCGTTAACATTAGCAAAATGAGGAACGATGATAAACGTTTTTTGTAGGCTGTTTAACAAAAAAATTTACTTACAGTGTAAACTGGAATTGATTCCAAGGCAATACAGACCATAAACAAGTTGAAGCGACCACATTCTTTAGCTGTGGAATGTTCTGATCGGCCAATGAGAGGTCTGGCCTGTACCCACCTACGATGAAAATATGAGTCAAAACCCATGCTGCCACCTGCCCTGCGCCCGTCTGTCTCCGTGGTGAAAATAGCAAACATATTTGGGAAACACCCTCGAACCAGTAGGGCTAACGCTTGCATTTGGTTTAGCGCCCAAGGTCAGAATACGGTTCTGCAGCCACACCTCCACCACACTCAATATCTTCAATCACCTCCGCAAATGAATAGCTGGATAAAAAGTGCGTCCAGTTTGAATATAGTTCCATTTAAGCGTGCGGCAACTCCGAAACATTTGCTCTGTATGTTTGCTGTGTATTTTGTTGTTCTACACTATATCTATCATGTGGCTACCTATGGATCTGTGTTTGTTGTGTGTGTGTGTGTGTGTGTGTGTGTGTGTGTGTGTGTGTGTGTTGCAGTGGGTGAGTAACTGAGTAAAGAGGCCTCAGTGTTTGGACCACCCTGTGTGCTGAGTTGAGTGACAGCATGGGCCTTAGGCTCCCGCAGAAGACACACACACAAACACACACAAAAACAAATTCACTGCTGATGGGATTCATGTACCTAAGATAGAAAATGGACTGCACGATTAGTTTGACATCATTTCAACTTCTCGACTTGCAGTATTGCTAGACAGTCTGAAATGTGACATGATCACGAAGGAAAAGGGACTAGTAAAATTATGTTTGAATGATTCCAACCTACTGCGGCTTTTAGGCCGGGAGTTTTGCTCATTCCCTTAGTAATTTTCATCTCAAGTCTTATTTGGTCCTCCACGTGTTATGACCTCTGACTGGAATGCATCGAGGTCTGAGTTTTGCCATCACCTATCGTCCTCAAGCGTGTGTCTTCAGGCCCAAGTTTAGGCCTAGAAATAATTAGTTTAAGGGAATGAAATTAAAAGCAGATCTACAAAGCAGCTCCAATGACTGGGATGATGTCATTTATTACCAACCCTCTCTAATCTCTCTCTGTCTTTCTGCTCCCGTTAGTTTCATTCTGAAGGCTGTCTCTTCTACAGCTCCTCCCCACCCGCAAAGTTATGCAAAGCACGCGCACACAGACAAACGCGCTTGCGCTCGTGCATACTCCGTATACACGTGCCCCACCGTGTGCACGCTGCATGTGCACTTTCGCAGAAGAACGTACGTCGACGCGCGTGCCAAGACACAGATAGGATCCTCTGCATCCTGTTTTCAAACAAGCAACACGGCGAACACACACTACACAACACCTCCCCACAAATCCCTGTACACCAGCCGCTACCTCAATCTGACCCAGCCCTCTCTGTTTCCAGCCCACCCTAGCCACGAGCTTAACGCGCAACATGAGCTGAAATCTTAACACAGAGGCAGCAGCCAACGCCTGCTCTCTGGGACCCTGGTTGTCTGACTGGCTGGCTGACTTGACAGCTAGTTGGCTGACTGGCTGGCTGACTGAACGGCTAGTCGGCTGACTGGCTGGCTGGCTGAGCGGCTAGTTGTCTGACTGGCTGGCTGAGCAGCTAGTTGACTGACTGGCCGGCTGGCTGAACGGCTAGTTGTCTGGCTGGCTGGATGGCTGATAGCGTGAAAAGACGGATGAGAGGGTGGACAGAGAGATGGATGAAATGGTGGGCGGATAGAGAGATGGACGAACGGGTGGGTGATGGAAAGATGGATGAAAGGGTGGATGGATTGATGAAACGCAGGATGAAAGGGTGGATGGGGAGATGGATGGCAGGATAAAGGGAGGGACAGGTGGTTGGAGGGAGGGAAAGATGGAGTGGTGCGTCGGAACAGTTGACAGCCTCTCGAAGGTGTGTGTGTGTGTGTGTGTGTGTGATGACCCAGGGAAAGCTAACGAGACACAGCTGTAACAGATAAGCCCATATCAGAGGCTAACCTGGAGAACGTCTCCAGGCAGATTTGAGGTTTCCACAGCATGGCGGGTCAGTCTCCGGTCACCATGTGTTCTTCTCAGTGAGTCAAAGGAGGACAATGACCCCGTGACTCAACTCCTACGTCACGTCTCCTTCTGAGGTCCGGGGTGAGATCGGGCTATTTCTGAATTGCGAGGGTGTGAGAACACACGCACGCACCCTCCAACGGGGGCGTCAGGCGCCAGGTCAGATGTCACTGAGCTAATCGACTAATTGAAAGTGACGCCCTGCTGACGTCCGTCACGGCTCAGGTGCTGAGCGAGAGAGAGGGACATTGGGAGGTAGAGTGAAAGAGACTAAGGGAACAGTGCCACTGAGTCATAATCACAGACTGTATCTTGGTTTGTACAGGTCCATAGTGGTCCTATTTAAGCTATTGCTGAGGAATTCCTTTTCATTAATAATGAATGAGAACAGGGCCCCCGTGACCTCACCAAGAATAAAACAGAGCACTATCAAGTGAATGAACTATCATCTATTGCTTGTTAGTGCCCGGCAACATTCAAGTCCACTCAACATCTCTTCTTCCCTTAAAAAAAGGACAACTGAATAACATCAACATTTGACATTTGTTAGCATGCAATAGTAAACTATTAATGCCATTTTTTTCAAGGAGTGGGACAGTCTCTATCCTTTCAGTTTTTTATTGAAGAACGAAGGGGGGAGGGGATCACATGGCAGTAGGCTGGATTCAGATCAATGCAGTCTCTCGCATAGCTGGGAAGATTAAATGAATATTATCATTATCAATTTAGACAATTTATTGAGATCTGGAATTTTTGTCTGTATTGCTCCACTCATATACGACCACTAGACCATCCTAGTCTATGTAAATTATTAACCTAATTATTAAAGTAAATGCGGGAATAAGTTAACGTTTGATTGAATAAGCGATTGATTGTACTTGTGTTATGGTTCATCTAATCGTTGAAACACATCTAGTTGAATGTTGCAAAATGAAGATATCTCCCAATTAGACCCTGTTCTAGAATACAATGGACAATTATACTCTATAAGCAGCTAATAACGTGTGTTCCTTTAAAGAAAATGTCTGTCCCAGAATGCCGTTTGGTGGAAACGTGCCCCTCAAACTTAAACCACTTGACTTGTTTAGGTTTTCTAGATGGAATCCAACACCCATTGTGAGCCAGGATGGGCCACAAGACACACATGCTCAATTTAAACACAGACGCAAACCCACACACTGAGACAGTCCTTCTCTCACACACACACGCACACACACACGCATACACACGCAGACAGACCACCCTTAAACACAAGCTGACACAACCCCACATAGACAGACAGAGACACACACAGACTTAGAGACACCACACACTTGCGGGCCTCATGTGGGTGTGACATCATGGTTTGGATGACAGCACGTCTTCCAGACCCATTAGCGTGATTGTAGGTGGCTCCGCCAAGCTGATTTATGGGTCATATTCTGGTCCCACTTCTGTATGTTGATTTATGGGTCATATTCTGGTCCCTTTCTCCCCAAACCACAAGACTCAGGAGGGGGAATCCTATCCAAATAATGACATGTCGAGAGAGAGAAAAAGAGTGGGAGGGAGAAAGAGTGAGGGGGAGACGGAGAGAAATAGAGGGAGAGAGGAAAAGAGAAGGAGAGGGAGAAAGAGCGAGAGAGAAATTGCGAGTAGGGAGAGTACAGATAGAAAAAAAATTATGAAGAGAGGATGACCCACACGCCGCTTCTCATTTAAGACAAACAGACAGTCAGATAAGCAGACCGACAGTCAAACCAACTGAGAAACAGAAAGGCAGTCGGACAAATAAACAGACAGAAATACAGACTGGTGAACATCTACATTTTTTGGCATTATATTTATTTTGCATACACTCAAGAGATGGGTGAAACAACTTGGCGGACAGGCACGCCCTGAGCACTCCAATTGGCTCATTTTATATCCGTCCGTCCTCCAGTCCGTCCCATCTTTCTTTCCTTATCCTGCCTCTCTGACTAATTCCATCCACGTTCCATCTCGTCATGCAATCGTTTGTCCGCTTTCCTCCCTCCGGGTGAGGAGACGGGGCTAGGAAGCCTCCCTCTGTGCTGTCTGAAGGCCTGTTGACTCTCACCGTCTAGCTTGGTGTTGGAGGATGGATTCGCAGAAGAAGAACTCCGTCCGCCATGCCTTCCACTGCCGGCTGCCGTACTCCTGGGGCTCCGCTGCTCTGGTCTCTCGCTAAATGGGACAACGCTCCCTTTGCCTGAGATCACTGTCACGCGAGTGGTCCGCGTTGCTTTTGGATCTGTGGTCGCAGTTGAGCCTCAAAGGGATGTGAAGACGTTTGAGAAGGCGTGCATTTGAGGACGCTGCTGTCGGCCATTGCTCGAGCGGTTGTTCTGGTCACAGGGTGTGTGAGCTCAAGCACAGAAGAGAAGAGCTTCTTAAGATCTTCCGTTGTGACCTATCCTTGCCTTTCAAGATCACATTCAAACAGATTTCAATGACTCAGCATTAGGAACCAGATTTGCCAAATCACTGCACTGTACAACAGTCACTTCCACACCAACCGTCACTTTCTCTCCCTCCCTCTCTCTCTCTCCTTCGCCCACACATGCAGTCCAAATTCTCTCTCCGTGCTATTCTTACCATGTCTATTCTTTTTGTCCTCCATTTTTCTCTCCCTGCTTTTCTGCTTCCGTGTATCTCTCTCTCCCTCTCTTCTCCTCTCGACTACTTCATCCGTAAGGGAGGCTCCAGTTGACTTGTTAATGTGTGCTTTATCGCCGTGGCGGGTTGTCTGTTAACACGACACATAGCAGGTGGCTCATGCGCATCAGGTTAATTCTCTCTAGCCAGTGACTGAAGGGTAACTCTATCGTAGAACTACCGTTCAGAGGAAGAGAGACTGACTAAGGGGACAGAAAAATTACCTACACTACATTAAACTCACACACACTAAATTTAAGAGCCGTTCCAAAAATCTCTATGTCTCAGAAATGGTCACCTCATCCGAATAACTGGCGCTTTATTTAGATTTGTATTTACAAGGCAGTGTTTGTGTCTACAGATAGGCAGTAGAATGTAGATTTCATACCCTCTTAAATTTTATGGCTGTTGACCAGTGCTTCTTTTGACTCCCTCTAGATGTTTTCATGCATTTACTGCAGCTGAACCAAACCGTTGCGTATCATGCAGTCAATGCATACACAGATTTTACATCTTAATTTGATCCACCTGTTGTTCTTAAGCAGAACATGCAAATCTGCGCATATTCATGTTCCAAAGGCATCTGAAGTTTCATTTCTGACATGCCTAAAGGAAAACCTTTCTCCTTCTACTAAGTAATGATATTAAATGTAACCCTTATATTAATGAACGTTTCCTTCTGATGCAGGATGACTTTCCTTCTGTACAATGCTCAAATTGAGATGAAGTCTATGTAGCAGCTGTTGTTGGTACTTCAGCTTTGTAATTCAGTTAGTTCAGTAGGTACCAGTCGTAGCCTTGCCTTAGCCCGTTCGTTTTTGACAAAATCGTCATAGGAATTGGCCAAATGATACAATGCTAAATGATACGGTGGCCAAAGGTTTCCTGGAAGCAGGCTGGCTCTTCCTGTCTTGAAATGGTACAGAGATCTTTTCAATATCCCTATCCAACGTTTAGAAGCTTAGAAGCTTAGGTGGTGTGAAAGTGGCAAGGGTTTTCTATTTCAGTCTCTTCCCAGGTGACTGTAAATAGGAGAGCAGCTCTGAAAAGCCACTGGAAAACCAGGGAGAAGCTTTGAAGGAACCAATTGAAGGTGTTTGTGTGTGTGTGTGTGTGCATGCTAGTAGGTTACCACAACAACATTCTCTCTCTGCCTCGCTGACTGACAGGTGTTTGAGACGCCCTGCGATGCCACACCGCTGTGTCTCAGCAGAGTATGCTGGGAATTCTGGGCTTCCTGGACATGTCCTGGAGCTGGGGATTGATTGGCTGACAGAGGAAGTCACCTTCATGGCTACACCAGTGGGAACAACTCCTGACATTCTCCCTGCAAGGTGGCTGCCATGCCAACGCAGACGAGCTCATTCACGACACATATCCCTTCTCGAAATGTATTCTCCTTTGCCAGAATTCTTGATTAGATTTCTGTCATCTACCCTGTGTCTTTCTGATGTGTTTATCCGCCACACTGTTCATATCCGATGATGAGGTGATGAGGCTGGGGGGGGCTTCAAAATGAATTAAAACGATGATGACTTGGTTTTGCCTTTTCAGTATAGGGCTGGTTTCCAATGGATCTACAGCAACTGTGGAATACTATAACATAATGACATAGGCATTGGTACATCTAACATACTAAACAATATAATGTTCAAACAGAGAAGGTAATCTCCAAAAACATGTTAAAACTCTCAGAGGTCAGCTATCTGGCCCTCAGGACAGAGTGATTCCATTGCATTGTGCTGCCAATATGTCTGCCTCTGTCCCACCCTTCCAAATCCTCCAGGAACCCATGGTAGAGTCACTGCGTGTTCCCTTAAGCGCTTAAGGATTCTGGTATTCTGGTATAGACTTCTAGGATGAGGGAGATGCGTGATTAGAACCACAAGGTGCTTTGGAAGACATGTCAACATCGACTGCTCCAAGTCCTCTGTGAGCTTTAATCACAAATTGGATATGATGAAATTTGAAAGGTCATTTGTGGAACCACAACAGTTTTGGGTAGTTGCTGCCAAGTTATGTAATCCTGTAAGTATAGTCTCAAGGAAATTAGATTTTTGATTTTCACTGGCTTCACAACATTAGAATTAATACACTGAATTAATTGTTAACAGTTGTATTCTTGTAAAACATTGGAATCCATCTAAAGGTTAGCAAAATACCCTTTTTATAGCAAGGGCGAACTACGTGTTGTGCCAGAATAATGCCATGGGTAGAGTAGTAAATGATAGGTCTCGAAGAAAAAAACAGTTTTTCTACATTCCCTTTCGTAGTTATTGGGAGAGGAAGCATTTTGTTGTTGTTTTAAGCTCTATACTCCAAAAGTGTAGATTTTAAATTAAGTATTTACTACTAGGTTCAAGTATAAATTCTCAGCTTTTATGTGATGGTATTTGTGTAACATCATTTGATGAGCTGGTTAGTGCTTCCCTTTTTTTAATCAGTTCATTTTCCAAACAATTTTTTTTGTGCAATAAGCCAAAGGTTTTCACTGTGATTCTTAAAATGTCCAGTCTCATAATGACTTCCTTAACTTTCATTCACATCTCTTTAATCCTCATGTTGCCAAACAAAGGCCAATGCAAAGCTTAGAATCAAGACTAAACATTGACTACGTTCTCAAACCTGCACAAATGAGGACACTGAACACACCTGACTAAATAAAAACAGCTTTTAAGATAATCACCCCAATACTTTTGGTGCCCAGAAATAGGGATTCTCTGTGTAAAAACTACTGCAATTTTTAAACTGTGAAACCAACTTGTACAGAAAAACACTAAAATTAAAGCTTTAAATCTTTATTTTAACCACATAGGAATTGTCTGATTTTTAATTCAAACTTTTGGAGTATGGAGCAAACTGATGAACAACACGTTTGCTGTAATTGAGGAAAGCACTGTGTATTTCTCAGATACAGTAAATGCACTTACAGTACATACATTTGTGTACTCTCTGTTTACTTTTGGCCATGTGCGTGTGTTTTTCAGTGTGTTTCTACGCACAATAGCAGTTAAGGACCATATCATTGTAATATTTAATATTTTTTAGAACAGAAAATATATGGTACACTCACATTGGTCCTTAAACTTTAAATCAAATTGCTAACTGATCTGTGTTATGACCATGTTTAAACAATTACATATTGAATGTACGTTTTGTAGAAATGGCAAATTATGGGCAAAGCCCTGAGGTAATAGAACAAACGTAAGTAATCAATAACACATCCAGGTTAAACATGGGCATGGACTTTATAGGTTAAGTCCATAAACTGTATAACACATTTAACATGTCCAAACATGACATGCTTCTAGTCCGTTTGCTAGCGACCCTGATGAATGTCAGGTGTGACTACTTAACGTGTGGGCGATGGTCCTGTTCAGAACGCTAGGGTTTACAGTAAATCGCTCCGGATAAAAGCATCTGCTAAATTACTTAAATAGAAATGGGAATTGGAAGGAAGTCCCGCCCCTGCGGATGGCAATTCGGGAAGTGTGTGGGAATTATAAATGTTTACTATATGTGAACCCTGCTTAGAACAGTGACACACACACACAGACATAAAGACGCACATGTAAAAACAGAGGGCATTAGTTTTAATGCAAACAATATATGGGACAGGCTGCCGAGTCGGTGTCAAGGTGTCCGTGACAAACCAACTGTGAATCTACAACTGTCGAAGCGGAAAAGTACCAGAGAAGAGGATGCAGGGGGAAGTGGTGACTCACCCAAGTTCTTCCATTCTAGACAAGGCCAATGTTCACACCATGTGGCATTCTGATATTCCTACTGCTCTATTTCCTCCCCAACAGCCTCTATGTCATCCGGTGACTAGCTGGTGAGTCACAATCTGATACAGAGGCCGTTATCTTGTTTAGCCTTTATTCCATTTTGAACAAAAAAACTATTTTTCATTGGGAGACTTGGCACGATTCAGTAAGAGAATTAAGCCAAAAGAAAGTGTCAAAAATACATTACAAGGTGTAAACCTGGAAAGACCACGGGTTAACTCGATCAGCTCTTGACCAAGTCTGGGCTCCGCTTGGCTTGCTGCCAAGGCTTCCTATCATGCACCATCATCATCACTCAGGGCCATTAGCGTTGGGCTGAAGTAGTGTGGGCTAATTTGTTTCACATGAGTGGCGTGTGTGCTCTCTGTGGTGATTGGCCAGCCCTGATAGCATCTTTTTTGTTACGTAACTGTTCTCCCTCTCCCTCACTCACACACTCTGACACACATACACGCATATGAATATACATACATACACACACACACACACACACACACGAGCATACACACACATGCTCACTGTTTATCTGAAGACACCGATTACAGTTCTCAGTGGCCATGTCATCGGCTTCTCGACTAATGTCTTTCCGTCAATGACAGAAGAGGTCTATTCTGAATAAGTGGTGGTCCTTTTCTCTTCCCAATAGTGTACATGTACATTTTTCATTGAATGTTTGATGCACAGTTTAATAATGCTTAGTTTGGTTAAAAATGAAAAAAACATGCCAATTAGAAATGTATCCTAACGGCACCTTTTATGGGGATAACACCTTTATACAAGGATGGAGGAGCCGGGTCACCTTGCCTGACGACTTGGAAATCTTCTGCTGCTCTATGGTGTAGCATTTTGTCAAAGGTTGGATAGCCCAGCAAGGAGGAACCCATCCTCCTGTGTTTCCTAGGGAACGATTCTGCCACTCTAATCCATCCAGAACCATCCAGTGTGATCTCAGCGTACATAAACAGGCTCCTAATAAAGACAGCGTACGCATGGAACCAATCTCCAATCGCTGGAGTGGTTCCTCCAACCTCCACTATACCATGTCAGAACGGGCGTCGCAGTCTCCTGCTAAACAAACCAGGAAACCCTGTTGACTTTAATGCCAGGTGAGGTGCACTTGTGTACAACCATCACCCTCCTATCTTGCATCCCCAAGCGAAAATATTAATACATTTCAATATGTTTAATATCTACATCTCTGCCATTTGAAATACATTCTGTATACATAATGTCACCTTTATTAGTATTTTAATAGCAATTTAAAAAGGTGCTAAAACAGTCACCCAGAAGTGTCCCAGTTCATATTATATATGTATTTAATATACCTAAATGCTAAAAACCCATTTCAATAATGGTAAGAAAACATCTCTTGGATCTACTAACACAAATGGTCCGGATAAGGTCATTGGCCCTTTTAGGATGTTATGACTGCTTCTGACATTGAGTGTATTATCTGTGTTGTGGCAGAAGCTTGCTACTCCACCCTAATTGGCCTGGTTCATTTCCTGTTGAGAAGTGTCACAGCAAATGTGTTCCCTCCATATTTAATTGGGGAAGTGTGGTTTGAAGTCTCCTTACTGGTTATAATGAGCATAAACCTCAAGCCAGGTTAAGCAGTCATGACGCTGGTACACCAAGCTACGAAACAAACCGGCCACAAACCAAGCAATATCAACCGGGCAACCCAGCAAATCACACAACAACCTTTGCAACCTGAGGGAATGTTGCAATCTTTGCAATCTTTGTGCCACTTCGTTGCCAAAACACTGGTGTGGTTAACTCATTTCTCATTCAGCCGGATGATTGTTTGGGTTTTTTCCGTGGCAAAATCTTCCACTTTAGCTGTTCTCCAAAGCAATTTCCTCCCAGGGTATGAGAGCACCCTGTCTGAAAATGAATAGGAGAAAATGCACCTGCTACTTTAGAACCCACTCCCGCCGTTTCTTCCTCCACGGGCAGAACCTGCCTCCCCCACCTTCAATATAAGCCCCTCCGATCTCCCTTTTTAAAGTCTCTGGCGATACAGACATTAGCATTCACCACCCCTCCCCCCTCCCTTTTTCTCTCTCACCCCTTCTCTCTCTCTCTCTCTCTCTCTCTCTCAATGTCCTCCCCTCCAGTGTGTGCGATAGTTAGAGAGAAGCTTATCGCCTGGCAACCACAATTAAAGTACAACAACTCGCTCTGTGGCAGCAACCGTGCTGAGCAGGCTCCTCGCACCTCGCCTTGACCGACGGCACGCTTCGACCAAAGCGAGGGAAGAGGAGAAAACAGAGTGAGAGCGAGGAGAACAACGTGGGGGGGGGGACGGAGATGAAGTTAGTCAGGTGAACACCGCTGCCAGTGATTTGACTGCATCCAAGTGGAAGAGAGTTGCCGGCGAAGGGAGGAGAGAATTGAATCCACTTAGAGGGAGCGAGGGGTGTGAGGGGTGTTGAAGACTGGAGTCCTATCTGACTGTCGTCAGCGTTTTGGACGCGACAGGTATGTCCGCTGAGTGCCGAGTTGTGGTGTGGAGGAATGCAGGGTGTGCAGTGAAACTATGGGTCAGTGTTTTGGGGGGTGACGGGGCTTCCTAGGCTTCTGGGAAGGTTGTTTTGGTGTCGGGGGGGGGGTGTTTCTAGACTTTCAGGAGGGTTGTTTGGTGTTGCCATGCCAGTTGACACAGCTCACCTGGCACACAGGTGTGCAAGTCAGTCCTTAAGTCCTCACAGAATGTAGGACCGTATAAGATGTATAAGAATACGCTCTTTCGGGAAGCACACTTACAGGTAGTTTCTGTGCACGTGAAACATTATTCCATGCCTTTAACACTGTTACCGAGTGATTCCTGTGTCGCCCCACCTGTTTCACAACCTGACAGAGATTTCATTGTCAGGATTATTTTAGACGCTGACACCTGCCAACTCTCCAAGCAAACTATTCATTAAAAGAGCTAGATGTTTGCGTGCGCGAGTGTTGGTTTGCGCGCCAGTGTGCGCCTGTTTGCGCGTTTGAGAAAATGGACAATTAAAAAGCCTTGTTCTCTCGGCACGGATGCTTCCCAAGGCTTTGTTGGGCTTTTTAAGTGCCACCACTCTCAACTGTGTAACTGAGGAAGGGAGAGATGGAGGAAATGAAGCTCACGCGAGGCGGCCTTCTGGGCTTCGAGCAAAGGACTGTGGAAGGGCATCGGAATTGAACTGTTTACTTCACTTCTCACGTCCGCAGTCGTTCGTATACGTTCATGATCATAACATTTTTGTAATTCAGGGGACGCTCTTATCCAATGCGAGTTTGTTGCTCCCATTATAATATATTTTGGTAAGAACGCCACATCTAAGTTGGTGCAAGCTTTCCATTCGATGTAAGTTCCTGTAATACAGTATGGTTGTTTTTTCTCAGTGACTTGCTTTTATCTCAGTGACTTGCTTTTTTTTTTATGTGCTGTAAAGGTGAATGCGTGTATACACTTTCAATTTACATCAATGTTTTGTACACACATTTACTTTTAACCCCACCATTCAGGATCAAACGTTCCCAGCCGCTCTCTGTTCCCAGGTAGAGAGGCCGTGTCTGGGTGTATTGACCAGAGGTGAGGGGTCGATGCGGGTGGTTAAGGTCATCCTGACTGCCTGGGGAGTTGTGCGCACAGGGATGAAAAGCTCTATAAAAACACTCAGGGGTCCCTCACTGGTCGAAATGTCACTGTGGCTGACTCGGAAGTGCTCCCACACGCGCACACACACCCACGACAGCGTGTGCAAGTGAGCACCTAGCACACACATACAGACGGGAAATACATTTTTACCTCGATCAGAAAGAAGAAAGTCCTTCGCACTTTTGACCACACACTCCTTATCCCACATGTTGACCATAGACCATTATGTAGCAACAGCAACAAGGTGAAAGATATGTCTTCCAGAGAGCTTTAAATGCGTTAAATTTGAAATTGAAATTACATTTCCTTCGTATCCATTATAATGGCAGGGCCTGACAGTAATTGGCAGGGCCTGCTATCCCGCGCTCAGTGCTTCACTATCCCACTTTACTTCAGGATTTAGAAGCTCCTCTTACCTTTCTGGTGAGGCGAAGGCCTGGAGAGGTGCCTCCTATGGGGTCGGGACCCCTGCAGTGATGATGGTACCATGCTCCCCTAAAAGCCTCTTAGCCAGCCTGGAGCTACATATATAGGCAAGCTGTGCCTGTCTGTCTGTCTCCCATCCTCCTGGGTCACCCAATGTTCTGCAGCTGTATATAGTATGGGAGCTGGTTGGGGATGAGTGTGTGTGTGTGTGTGTGTGTGTGTGTGTGTGTGTGTGTGTGTGTTAACTTCACCAAAGGGAAAGGGATTGTTAATATCCCTCTTTTTGTGAGAGATAAAAAACTTTGAATCAGGCCTTTTAATGGACTGTTATTGAAAACTCGTTTTAGTTTGATATACTCTCGGGTCGACATTGTCAGAGGGACACAAATATGGCTTCTACCACATACCACCCCGTTTCCCGAAAAGTTGGGACGCTGCATAAAATGCAAATAAAACCAGAATGCAATGATGTGTAAATCATTTAATCCCTATATTTAAATGAAAATAGTACAAAGACAACATATCAAATGTTGAACCAGAGAAATGTTATTGTTTTTGGCAAAATATATGCCCATTTTGGATTTGACACTAGCAACACGTTTCAAAAAAAGTTGTGACAAGCATGTTTATTAGTGTTGCTTCTCCTCTTCTTTTAACAATACTCTGTAAGCATTTGGGAACAGAGGAAACCAATTGCTGTAGTTTTGAAAGTGACATGTTTTCCCATTCTTGCTTGATATAGGATTTCAGCTCCTCAACAGTTCAGGGTCTCCTTTGTCATGTTTTTAATTTCATTATGCGCCAAATGTTTTCACTGGGTGAAAGGTCTGGACTGCAGGCACGCCAGTTTAGCACCTGGACTCTTTTACTACGGAGCCATGCCGTTGTAATACGTGCAGAATGTGGTTTGGCATTGTCTAACTGAAATAAGCAAGGCCTTCCCTGAAAATGACATTGTTTGGATGGCAGCATATGTTGCTCCAAAACTTGTATATATTGTTCAGCATTAATGGTGCCTTCACAGATGTCCAAGTCACCCATGCCATGTGCACTAATGCACCCCATCCCTAACTGCACTGATAACAAGCTGGATGGTCCCTTTCCATTTTAGCCCGGAGGACGCGACATTCCTCAGTCCATCTTAAATGGGCTTGGGTCCAGAGAACGCGGCAGTGTTTCTGGGTCTTGTTTATATCTGGTTTCTGCTTTGCGTGATAGCATTTTAACTTGCATTTGTGGATGCAGCGACCTGTGTTCACAGACAATGGTTTTTGGAAGTGTTCCTGAGCCTATGCACTGATTTCCACCACAGAATCATGTCAGTTTTAATGCAGTGCCATTGCAACTATTTCTGGTGGATTTTTGAAATACGCATCCGTGCATGCTTTTTGGGTCAGGATAGACAAAAACATTGCTGGCTACAACCTTCAGTAGCTATGTTATAGTAAGCCTAAAATAAAACTGTTCACGGTTATATTGTGACTATTTTTGGTGGATTATCGAAGTAAGCATCCGTGCATGCTTTTTGGGGTAATATAGGCTAGATAAAAACCCCTTGGGTAGTAAATGAGTAGGGGTTTCCACGATTCTCTCATCTTTTCACTTGAAAAAGTCAGTTATCGTCACCTATATTGATAATTATTTTATCAATGTCATTCACAAATGAAAGAAAAACAAACGTTTTGTGCCATGAAATAGCTTTGGCTGTGTTAAGTTCATTCAGTCTCGCTAGAAATAGCTCAAATCTCATGACTATTCCAAGTAGTAAGTTAGATACCAGTCTATTACTGGCCAATAAGCTGTTAAAACGGCGAGTGGCAAAAGCCATACAGTACATAGATGCTGTTTGTGGTGGAGGTAAACTTAATAAGAAACGTTTCAAACGTGGCGTGATGATAATGCGTAATGTCGAGATGCTATACCGACAGTGGGGAAATGTATAGCATTGTAGTGTAGTGGTTAAAGGCACAGCCATTCATGTGGGAGACCTGGGTTCTAATCCAGTGAGGGCAATAATGTTTATCGCTTTTAATTGCAGGCCGGCTGAACTAGGCTTGCCTGGTTTCTTTTCTGGTTTTGTATTACACAACTTTTCCTATTTTATAACGTGTTGCTGGCATCAAATTCAAAGTGGGCATATATTTTTCAAGGAACAATAAAACATTTCAGTTTCAACATTTGATATGTTGTCTTTGTACTATTTTCTATTGAATACAGGGTTTAAATGATTTGCACATCTTTCCATTCTGTTTTATTTCCATTTTACACAGGGTCCCAACTTTTATGGAAATGGGGTTGTAGTTTGCACTCCCAAACAGAATCACTTTACAGTTAGCATTTACAGATAACCACTCTAACTTGAAAACAAGTATGAGTTGGTTACAGATACCTTGTAATTAGGAGTTTGGAGAACACAGATAATGTCAGTCCCAGACTAAAAAATCAAGCTCAATTTAAATCTCTTTGTTTCTTAGCCTGTCTGTGACACCGGCCATTGTCGAGATTACTTTTGTCAACTCCGCGTTTCATATTTCTTTCATGCTGTGCCCCCATTGGAATCAATCGCACAACCCAGAATGGTCTAGAACTAACCTCCACAACCCAGATTGGTCTAGAACTAACCTCCACAACCCAGAATGATCTAGAACTAACCTCCACACAGTGCTGCCTGTTTTGCACCATAGACTGCTGTATCTGCAGTTTCCCTGTCATTCATTTACTGGTAGTGGTCTGGTAGTTTTTATAATAATAAACTTGATGTCACTAGTCCGTTTCAGTTCATAAACTATTACATACCTTTTCAACTTTGACATCTAGGATACGAATATCGAATAATTTAATTGAGCAACATTTCCATTAGAAAGGACAGCACCGTGACTTTCGTGGGGGAATCTGTTTTCAGAAGAGGTTCACACACAGGGAATAACATGCTTACATCTGCATTCCACATTTTACACATCAACATAAGCACCCAGCGTTTAAACACAATGTTTTATCTACCCGGCTTTGTCAAGGGCGGTAACGGTACATATAAGCCTATTTACACAGGTGTACGAGTGTGTTTGCATTCCCTGTCTTCAGATGACACTTTACTGACACTGTTAGGGGTTACGTAATTGCACTTGGTTTAGTTTTCACTGTGAGGACTTTTCTTTTATACAAATGGAAATTCAGGGGAGTCCTTGTTGATCGCTGCAGACCTGCCTGTTCAAATTGGGAATGGCGTGTTTATCTGTTTCCTCTGTCTTTCACAGAGCCTGGGGTCGGCAGACAGGAAAGAGCACCAACAAAAGAAGTAAGTCTTTATCTTCTCTTTTTCTCCCTCCCTTGCAGTTTCTGTACCTGTCGTTTGCATTGAGTAGCTTTTCACTTATATCTGGCTTAATCAGTTGGATAAACAGTTAAACCACGACATACTGTTCCTAACACAATGTCACTTTGCTGCAGATGGCAAAAAATATGTAACATGTAATGTGACATAACATTCAGGTCACAGGATTTTGAGAATCCCCTCAAAAATGTTGCCCATGTTCACACAGCAACTCAGAATAAGATGATTTATCTAGGATCACTTCCCACCTCTCCATATAGTTTATAGTCGTTATGATTTATAAGGCCAAACTGATCTTAGATCAGCACTACTAGTCTGAGACGAAGTGCGAGGAATCAATGAAGCATCTGACCTGGTTCTGGAGAAAGTTCCTTTGCTAATTTGGTCTCAACCCCCCGCTGTAATCCCTCCTAATCTCATCCAGATTATAAATAACAGTAAGTGAATTATTATGATAATTTGCCAGTCACTCGCAGGTTCGACACACTACTGTTTTGATTGACATGAAGCTGTTTGAGGTAATTGCCTGTTATTTCAGTCTGCAAGTTCGAAACAAAAGCACAACCATTCACCTGTTTGCCTGGAGACAGAGGAATTTGATAAATTTAAGCATGTTTTTCGCCTACTAACCTCTGCTTCAAGGGGAGGTTTCTGTCACAGTTTCTGTCCAATGCATATTTCCTTATAACTGTTTTCATGATAATATGCCTGTTGAAAAAAGTGTAATTGTCAGTAAATATTCTGCATTTCTACAGATGGGGAAACATGTCATGTGACATAAGGCTGTGAAAATGTTTTTTTTTTTAGCATTTGTTGATAGATTGATGCATGTCTACAGTACACCTGCTGTCAGGAGATGCTGTTATGTGGTCCTCCCAATATGTAATGGAAATGTAATTATGTAAGATTTTATCAATTTTTAAGGGAAAATCAAGCCCTTCGATTTCAAATTGAAAATTGCATACTACAGAACCCTTTGTAAAACCTCAAAATCTACACAGTTTAAAGAGAAGTTCTGCAACTGGGTGATCAAGGTAGGAGGCTTATCCTTTAGATTAGTCTTTTCATGTGTGCTACATCATTACGCACTGCTTTCTATTTAGAAGAAGCCAGTTTAAAGGAAACACTGCTGAAAAAATAACATTTCAAATATTTGAATGAATAATCTTTCGACTAATTGATGGATACTTACCTAGAGGGGTTCTTGAAATTGTGGTTGTGTATGTTAGCAATAAACCTCCTGAGAAAGTATTAAACGTGTTTTGGCATTCCTAGTCATAGAACCTATCCATCATGTCAAACAGAACTATTCTCAGAATATTGAATGATGATATTCTAAATGAGGAGAGTATTCCATCAATGTTATATTAAACATACAGAACATGGTTTCTGGGTTATCAGAATATTAGTGTTCTAGACAGGTGTCATTGGAACGTTCCAAGAATGTCTCTGTTTTGCAGACTGTTTGAAATATTGTACATTCTGTCTTGGTTCCCTAGAGATCGTTGTCTTGTTCCTCAGTCATTTTCCAGGGAGGTCCCTAAAGAACTGTGAGCTTAATAGGCAGATGAAATCCATCTTTTTTCTGGGTAGGCCAGAATATTTGACGTGCCACTTATGCCAATAAAGGATCAAATTTCACGTACTGCATCTCTGGGGAGAGCGGAAAGTGGCACTGTAAGGAACACAGGCAACGCCTTCACGCACTGTAAGGCACTTGATTTTGCGGTATTTACAGAACGGTCTCTACACAAATATGTCAGTCAGAGCCCATCCGTAATTGCTCGCAGTCCCCTAAATGGAGGTGTTTTCATCAGAGGTTTGGGACTCTTGGAAACATACACATCAATTCTTTACATTCTTTACATGATGCCAAAGCTCTTCACAAGCAGAGAAGCCGATTGTTTTGGGAAGGCACCCTGGCCATAAATGTGTTTGTGTGTGTGTGTGTGTGTGTGTGTGTGTGTACGTGTGTGTACGTGTGTGTACGTGTGGGTGCGCCTATATGTTGCTCGTTCTCAATGTTCCCACCAGTAAAAGACTGGTGGCATTGTCACCCAGAACCGTACTCGTGCATTTGAATTGAGTGTGTCAGACCTCGGCTGTTTCATAGCAACAGGCTTTCTCGCACGCCGAACATGGATGTTTGTGACCACTGCATTCCTTCGCTCCAGCTCTGACAAACCCAGAGAAGAAGACCACTCTTATTTCACTCCTTGTGTCCATTCAATAGTTGTTTTCTCTGTTCGTTTTTCTCTTGTTACAAATTGGTGGTTTGAGTCGAATGTCCCACAGTGTTGCTAAAGCAATTTTAAAACTATTGAATCACAGTAATTACTTGAAACGAGCGGATCCGGTGAAATTCCATCATCTTTTTAGCATAACACTTGCACTCTGTGTCATGCTAGCTTTTGTCATCGTGGATATTTCCATCACTCTTAACAAAATGATCAGATGGCCTTCTGTGATGTGTCACTGGGATGAATCACATACTTCAATGTTCATATGCCTCCTCCGGAAGACCGGCCCTAGTGCATGCAAACTTAGTCACTGGCGAGCGTGCACACGGACACGCATGCATGGACACGCGCACGCCCATCTCTGCATGTGTCTTATGGGCAGTTCGCCACAGCAATATGCCTCGTGGGCAGACGCTGCGCGGTGCGGCTTGCCTGGCCACGGTTGCCTGGAGACGAGCAGCGTTCTCCGCGGCCGAGCAACGCTGTCACGTGAAGCCGTGACACGGGTCTCATAACGGAGGGGTTTGGCAAAGGGCAATGGGGTGTAGCCTCCTAAAGTAGGCTGTAAATAAAGACACTTGGTAGAGAGAGGGAGGGAAAGAGAGTGCTAAAAACACCTCCCCTTCACCCATCCATGTCTCTTCTCCATAACTCTTTCTGTCTCCGTCGCAGCAGGACGCTGCAACACGCACAAAACGCCTGATCGTTACCACGTTCCCTCTTTGGGCTGCTACAGTTCCTTGTCCTGCGCTTGTCCTGTTTCAGCGAGTCACACATCGCCTCAGGTCAAGCTCATCCCTGCCTATGAGCAAAAGCTAAAGTCGCAGGAATGCACTGGCGGTAAGAGCAGCGCAGTGCTGGTCCAAGCTTTCAGAATCTGTGCTACTGGACTGTGATAGCCAGGCAGAATGGGATGCGTTTAGAGCGGACTCCGGGGAGAACACCAGTGACTTCCCGGAATCTTTTTCCTGGTTTATCAAAACACCTGTTGAAGATTTTGTCCCTTCAGCGACTTTTAAAATATATCCGAACCGGTTAATGGCGACCATAGATCAAGGGCAGTGTCTGTGCAAAACCGAATGTGTTCACCATCACACATAACAACTGTAAGATGACAGGTGACATGGCTGAGTTCATACACGACACCTATGACCTTTGCAAAGCAGTCGAAGAGGAAGAAGAACACATTAGAATCATAAGTCAATGGGTCCCGCATGAACATATTATAACAAGGAAAACCTGTTAGGTCACGTCGCACCTTATTTGTACATTTTGAGAAAAACAACATCTCCAACAAACATTTTCCGAGCCTGTTAACCGCTGCAAGGCTTCTGGCCTGACCAGCAGTCCAAGTCACGTCCTTGGAGCATGTGCAGATCCACTAGCGGAAATGTTTACCGTCATAATCTTCCTGTCCCTTCCCCATTCGGTTGGCCCCACCTACTTCAAAATGTCCACCATTTTTCTAGTACCGATGCTATTTAATCAAAGACATTATGTTGGGAATGAAACGCAAGGATTTTGCTAAACCCACAACAGCATTTGCTACGATGTGTGTGGCTAAAAATACCCCAAAAACAATCCCTCTCCTCTTTTCCTCCTCCGGATGTCAGAGAGAAAGGCCCTTGATTAGCCTAATTTATTCAGAGGAGGTAGCCGGTATAATTGTTCTCAGTCGGGAGGGTGGTGTGTGGGGGAGTGGGAGGGATGTGTGTTGTTGGACGTGGAAACAGAAGGGTTAACCCGAAGCTGGGAGCGAGGGAAGAGAAGTGGATGGAGAACACTGACTGGCAACCAACTGCACTGGTTCATACTCATGTCTCTCATCTCACTCTTATCTCACACCTGCCTCGCCCTCATCTCGGGCTCTTCTATCTCACTCTCATCTCACTCTTATCTCTCACCTGCCTCGCCCTCATCTCAGTCTCTTCTGTCTCACTATTATCTCACTCTTATCTCATACCTGCCTCGTCCTCATCTCGGTCTCTTCTGTATCTTATCACCTCACTCTTATCTCACACCTGCCTCACTCTCATCTCACTCTTATCTCTCACCTGCCTCACTCTCATCTCTGTCTCTTCTTTCTCACTCTCATCTCACTTTTATCTCTCACCTGCCTCGCCCTCATCTCAGTCCTCTCATAACACAAGTGAGATGTATCTTACTTTCATCTCAAACTCGAAAGCCTATTACTCATGAAAATGGTGTATTACAGGATGTGTTGTACAGAATGTGCCAATATTTAATTGCAAAATAAAGTATGACAGTGATTGTACTTGTGAATGATGCATGTATAAACTGCATATTACACATTCAGCCAAAAAATGGGAGGAAAAAAAATCCCAGACTCCATCTTTAAGTATTAAATCCTATTCTCATCTGACCAATATGAAAATGTATTCTCTCGCTACCGTCACTGGACAAGACAACCTCGAGTTCAAGGTCTTTCCCAAGCAACAGTGACAGATTACATTTGCCTTAGTCATACCAGCTTTTATTTGACGCTGACCACAGAGCTTGGGAACGGTTCCAGGTACTCTATTGCTAGCATGCCCTGTGTTAAGACTGACGAACACTACTAAGACTGTGGAGGGAGCGAAGAGTAAAGGAGAGCTCCAGCCCCTTCACTACCCCCATCTCTAGAGCCCAGCCCTATGCTCAGCCCTGAAGCCCGGCCCCAGCCCCTGTCCCCAGAGCCCAGCCTCATCCCCACTCCCGGGCCCCCGAGCCCACTGTTTAGGTGGTCTACCGCTTCATTCCCGGCTCCCTTTTGTCAGTTGGAATGTGCCTCTAAAACATTCCTTGGAAATAGAGGAGGAAGAGGAGAGAGCAGGAGCCAGCTCAGACTTGGGGAGACAGCTAATGGGGTCTGAGGGTTCCCCTGTCTGCCCAAATATCAAACATGCTCCTACATTTTCTCAGACTTTTTTTCTTGGTTTTAAAAATGCTATGTAAATATATATTGGATTATTTACAGTACAGGCCATGGATGGAGCAGTTAGTCTAGGGATTCAGGGTGTGTGTGTGTGTGTGTGTGTGTGTGTGTGTAATGGACTTGTTGCAAAGCCCCATGCAGTGGCTGTCTGTGATGTGGGTTTGGCCGCAGTGCAACTCCAATGGTTCAGAACTTCCCAAGCGCACTGATGATGCCAAAGCTCTTCACAGGCAGAGAAGCCGATTGTTTTGGGAAGGCACCCTGGCCATAAATGTGTTTGTGTGTGTGTGTGTGTGTGTGTGTGTGTGTGTACTTGGTTTTGTGTTTTTTTACAGGAGATTCAAAGGTGTGCGCACGCAAGAAATACTTGTAACTTTGCGTGCGTCACTTTTCCCGCTAAAATGGGTATTTATCCATTTAGACCTCTAGCGGTTGAAGAACCTTCTTGCAAACTAACTCTGTTCTTTTAGGGCCAATGGAGTTGTTCGATCCATGGTGAGTGATGTGGTAACTGTAACAAAATCATTGAAAAGTCTTGATAGAACGGATGATTTTACTGTAGGTCAAGTGATCTCAGTGCTGTTGTTTGCTCAGTGTACTTTCATATTGTAGGTCTAATCATAATTAGAATGCAGGAAATGTGTATTTTTCCAACATGACTGCCACCATAAGATTACAACAAATATCCCCATTAATCCATCATTCATTCAGCCAACTATGATTTCATAAAAAGACAGTAAGAGACTATGCCTATTTGACAGTAGGTAGGCTACAGTATAGGAGCACTAAATAATATCCTACTTATTTTCAGAGTTTATTCCAAAGAAGAAACAAAATATTAGAAATATAGTATGGCTGTGATGTATCAATGGAAATATATACGCATGCGTTGATGCTCACGCAAATCCTAGGATCTCCTCTTCCTCCTCCATTCTGGCCACATTACACACACACACGCAAACAGAGCAGCCCAGCCTAACAAGCTGATTTTAAGTAGACTTTGTCATGAGACTGTTGTCCTTCCATTACATGCAAATTGCAGGCATTTCAAGCGCTAAAGGCCTACTTTTGATAATGACCTGACCGTGTTGAAAATCAAAGGAGAACCAGCGACTTGCCTCTTAA
The DNA here is from genome assembly GCA_016801175.1 of Esox masquinongy. Taxonomy (NCBI): domain Eukaryota; kingdom Metazoa; phylum Chordata; class Actinopteri; order Esociformes; family Esocidae; genus Esox; species Esox masquinongy. The sequence goes on along the minus strand of JACXGI010010032.1, from coordinate 1,464 downwards.
GAGTGAACACCATCGGAGAGCTTCCTCTGTACAGGGCTCTTTAAGCCTTTATAGATGAGAGGGGAAGCAATACCGCTGCTTTTCCATTGGCTGATGTGTCAGTGCGCCTTCAACTCCAACCTACTGGTGTGGAACAGGGAGAGGAGAAGTGGAAACAGGAGGGAGATGGGGAGGTGAAGAGGGGAGAAGGAGAGGGGAGAAGGAGAGGTAGCGGACAGGGAGAGAGGGCGGGGAAACACCCTGAAGGAGTGGAGTCTCATTGGTTAAGCGAAAGGAACGTAGCGGGCTATTGTCTTCTGGAACAGTAACCGTCCGTGTGTGTTTTTGTGTAGAAGTGTGTTTGCATTCATGCATCTGTGTCCGTGTGTTTGTGTGGAATAATGACCTTGCGGCATGAAAGTGTTAGCGAGGCGACCGCCACAAGCACTCACAAGCACTCGACAGGCCCTTTCTCACACACCTCACAGATTAGGTCACACACACGCGTGAAATCGGCCTTTCAGATGTCGCCTCGAATCAAACGCAGCCGACTGAGCCCCCCCGCCCTTCCCGCGCTGAACGCACACGCGCGCGCGTGCTCCCCTTTGAGCGTCTCATTCGTCTTTTCATGATGTAACTCATAGCTCCAGCAGGGCGTCGGGTCATTGCCACTGAAGACCAGGCAAATGTCAGCCACACAGTAGGAGCTACCACGCACACACACACACGCACATTCAAACACACACTCAAAATCAGAGACACACGGACCCACTCTACGTGAGACTAGCTGCATATATTCATACTGCCCTTAAACAGTATATAAGATGCATAGAATATATTTTCTTTTTGTGAGTGGAACTCCAAGATCCCTTTTCAAACACACGCAAGTACACAAACAGGCGTGCATGCCTTCATGGTCACACACACACACACATACAAGCCCACGCCCCTCTTATGGGTCTTCTCCAGCCGCCCTCTCCTCTTCCAGCATAAATAATCCCCATAGTCTGCAGACTCGACCCTGATTGGAATCTTGACGCCGCTCTCAATTGTGGGCTTGGGAAAAGTGGGGTGTCCTGTCTGCCTGCGTGCCTGTCTGCCTGCTGCAGTGTGGGAGCCACACTCTCCTCGTAAACAGCATACCAGAGGGCCTCCGCAAGCCCCCCTACCCTCCCGCTACACACACACACACACACACACACACACACACACACACACACTCAAGAAGCCAGTGAGTTGAAGAGCTAAGAAGGAGGAAGACGAGGAGCAAACACACTCTCCCCTTCTCCATCCCTCCTTCACCCCTAAGGCCGAGGGGTCCACAAGCCAGAGCAGACAGACAGACAGGCAGAAGAAGCATAGACAGACAGACATAAAAGATTTATGGACAGACAGACAAGAAATAGAAGGTTAATGGACAGACAAACAAGACATAGAAGATAAATGGACAGGCAGACCGACAGACAGAACGACTGGGAACCCACC